>JANHFP010002097.1:86184-100487 GCA_032468135.1 Calamaria suluensis | reverse complement strand
TTTAAGACTTGTGGACTTCAACTCCTAGAATTCTCCAGCCAGCTATGGGGAGTTGAAGTCCACAGGTCTTAAAGCTGCCAAGTTTGAAGACCTCTGATTTAGTTTGTCAAACATTTTATGAGATAACAGGAATAAGTACAAACGTGGATATGAGTACAGGAAATAGGTATGAATAAATGGGGACAGTAAGACAGGGACAGTGGCTGACAACTTCCAGAGTTATATAATGTGAGACTTATAGTCCAAGGCATCTGGAAAATGTTGCCTGCCCTGATGTAGCTGGTTCCTTTTGGTATCGGGAAAGTCACAAATGGCTATATTTCTCAGCTTTCCGGGTTTCTGAGAAATTGCAGTTGTGTGGAGATTTTAAAAAGCAAGAAACCATATGCTTTTGTTGGATAGATTAGTAGTTGTAGTATGCAAGTTTGGATTACTTTTAAGAAAAGGAGAATATTCCTATGACTGTAACATGTTCACTAGTAAATAAGTCTGTTTGGATGCATTATGAATTTCATAGAATTCTGACCATGACTGGCCCTAATGTTAGCCAGAGTGAGAATGTCCTCTCCAAAAAGTCTACTTTGCGTTCAAATGTGTAACCAATATTGTCCCATCATTATTGCTGAAGAAAAGTTTTTGCTATTCCTGATCTTTGGGGACAAAAAGGCAAGGGAGACATCTTGCAGTAAAATATCTGGGACCATCTGATAGCAGCTGCTGAAGAAATGAGGACTAGCAAGGTAGAATTTATATCTTGGGGATAAGTCTCTGCAATTCCCTTCCCTCAACAGGTCTCCCAGTGTCATTGCAATCACGTTTAGAAACTTCCTTGCTGATGCTGCCAAACTAAGGTGGGGAGGGATCTGCGATAATTAAGTTTATTTTTAAATATAGATTGCTTTAAAGTACAATATGCAAAGGAGAACAGAACAGAACTGTGGGTTGGTATAATATATTTTAGTTACTATCAAAATGACAAAACGACTTAATAACAATTTTAACAGAATTGCCAATCATAGTCTGACACAAGATGATATAAGAATAAAAAAAATTGAACCCGGGAATATATTTTAAATGCAGAACTGAAAGAATATACATATAAGTAAAAGGTTGTCTCTAGTATACTTCATTTCCCAAGTAATTTCTAGAGTGGGAAAGAGAGAAATCTATCTCCAGTCTATGTGATAGAACTGGTAAAGAAGTTTGTGTAAGCAAGAGAATTATTTATTCTCAACTTTGCCCACTGCCTGCTTCTGTTCGTGCTCAAGGTGGATGGTTGGAGGGCAGACCAGTGATATTACTGGATAAAGGTTTATTATGGTTTGCTCTGTCCAGCAGCCTCATCCATGTAAAAACTTGCTTTGGAATAAGATAACAGAAAGCACTTTGCCAGAGATGACAATGACTCCTGTGACTGCTCAATCTCCCCAGCCCTTCCTACCAAATTATAAACACTTGTTCCATTAATTAAAGCAGCATAATCTTGCCAGATTACCTTCTCCTAAAACTGATTTCAGGCATGTTTAGAGGTAGGAAAACTCTTTTGTCTTCTTATGTTGATTTCTGCTTTCCTGCTGGCCACAGTGAAGAAACATATTATTTGGCCAGATGATGGTCTGCTTTGGTCAAATAGAATTATTTGGAATCTTTTCCACTGAGAATTGGGTTTCAGTAATAGTTAATATCTGAAAAGATTGCCTGATTCATGGATTACATTAATCTATGGCTTAATTTTAGCTTGGTGTCAGTGTGAACAGAGAAGCTGTGGTGGGAAATCGTACTTTATAGTTTAGTATAGGGTGTCACTCAGCAATTCTTTTAAACAATCATGGTCTGACACATATGACTTAATATGTTTAGAATAATCTTTTAATAAAGCTGTGAAATTATATATATTTACATAAATATATGGAAAGATTGGTTAAGTAGGTAATTGTATCTTTTTTTTCAAATAGTAAGCTAGGTACATCCGTTTATAAATCAATTAATTTGGCTACCCATCTTGCAAATCCAATTCTGGGCAGCTATTAAAACAATAAAAACCTATATTTTCAAATATAAAAATGAACTCTGGTTACTGAGGATTAATCCAATAAACTAATAGACAGTTTTTTTTCAGTGAACCCAAAATACATGCTATCAAGTTGTGTGTGCAAGTACAGACTAGCTTTTTATTTATAAAAAGGGAAACAAACATGGGAAACAAGCAGTATTAAACATAATGTACCTATATAGAACACTACAGAAAGGTGTTTACAAAATTATCATACCTTAACCAAGATTGTTGAATAAGCCGCACCATTCAGTAATGAAAAATAACAGGCATTCATTATTATCTTCTCAAAAATATTGCTTATACCAGTCTTATATTCTGAGAGAAATGGGGGAAAGTGCTAACCAGTTACTGGGCATGTATGAGATGCCCAGATGAGAATATTTCCTATTGCCAAAATCCTCTAAAATGGTAGTTCTGGGACTAGCTCTGTGCTAGGAGAACATGGTTGATTACTTTTAGTGAAACAATTGGTAGATATGGAGGGCCTGAGGGTCCATCTTTGGCACAATGAGCACAGCACTTGGGGATGGGGTCTTCTAGTAAATGTCTATGCCATTCTGAGAATATTTGAAGGCAAGAAGGTAGAGGAGAGTATTGGCATTGTTCTGTGACTAAACTCATCCGGCTTTAAAGTCTAACATAAACATTTGTTGGATGTAAGCCTGAAAGAACAGAGCTTTGAAGCTCAGCCCTCTTTCACTCTGTTTTGAATGAAATGGAGCATCTGAGTGCCATGCCTGTTCATGGAGAATCCCTTAACATAATCCCAAAATCACTTCGGTATCTATGGCTATACCGCAAAGGTAGTCTTATAAAAATTGGTCAAGTAAAGTCAGTATAAGTTTAAATCAGTGATGAAATCCAATTTTTTTACTATCAGTTCTATGAGTGTGGCTTGGTAGGCGTGGCTTGGTGGATGTTGCAGGGAAAGGACCCTGCAAAATCCCCATTCCCACCCCACTCTAGGGCCAGCCAGAGGTGGTCTTTTCCAGTTCTCCAAACTACTCAAAATTTCCACTACCAGTTCTATAGGACCTATCAGAACCTGCTGGATTTCGCCCCTGGTTTAAATGGAAAGCTTTTCCAATCAGTGCCTTGGATTTCTTTTGTGGGCACCAAACTTCCTCACTGGAAAATTGGGCATATTTCTGCATTTTGAAGAATTGAGAGGGTGACAGATTCTCATTGAATCACCATAACTGCCATCACATACACCTTGGTGTAACAGTCCAAATTTTAACTGTGTGATACCAATTCGCTTTACTCCACACATTATGCTAAACCAAAACAAGTCATACTGAGGTAAAATATTATGGTTTGGGGTTGTTATTATATTGTGCCATAAACAGCACATTATGGTTTATAAACTATGGTGTGAATGTATGGTGAGAACCCAGCCAATTAGAATTTCATCCAAAAATGCTTCAGAAAACACTTCCTCAGTTCTCTTAAATGAGGAACTGTCCTTGAGTAAAAACTTTCAGTTAGAAAGTGGTATATGTCCTGCTGTACAAGACCTACAGTATTTGGAAGAATTTACCACAGCTTCAAGTAACAGCTTTCAAATCCATGCCCTCCAGTTCTTACTGCTCTGTTATTTTATCATCCCTATAATATGGAGAGTGCGATGGTCACTTTTTCGCCTATAAAGCAGTGATGCTTGGTAAAAAGCCAGATATTTCTACCAATCATTTTCCTGAATTTGTAAGAATAAGACATTGTTCTTTGTCTTCATTACTGTGACTTAAAATAAAAAGAAAAATGGTTTTGCAATTAAGGCAGCAAATTTTGTGCTGGAATACTTTTTTACCAGCTAAAGGTAAAAGGTGGATTGTACTTCAGTACATTCATCTGACAGTTCCCTGAACAGGAGAAATACAGTACAATACTTTTGCATCTCTAGAAAAAATGAAATACATAGTGTCTTTGTGTCTTTCCTTTATGCTTGTGAGATGAATTATAAATAAGTGCCCCAAAATAGAGAAGTTTCTCTCCTCCTTTGTCCTCCATTTTTAAAAATTGTTTGATTTTAGCACACATTATCTAACACTCCTAGGTTTTTAAAGTGGAAGTGGGGAAAGTGTTGTAGTTTATCTCTTCTCCAGAGACAAAGGAATGGGGGTTACTAGGCCATTTTGTCACTTCTTCTGTGATCACATTGCTGACCTTAGATTGTTCCCAGCCCATAATTTAAATAACATATACTGTAGGGTGGTCCTTCCTGTTTAATTTACCACAGCTAAAGTGTTCAAACTTTATCCTACTTCCCTACACTATTTTTGAAGTACTGATATAATAACCCAATCTTCAACATTCCTTGCTAAACTCCCTCTCAGTCTTAAAAGTACAGTTAATTAGTCTTAAAAGTACCACTACTCCTCCCTTTTAAGTGAATTTAGTAAGCTAGTCATGAAGCTAATCACTAACCTATTGAAGTGTTATATTGGTACACAATTAAATCAGTTACACTAAAAATCCTTAACGAATTATGAAAAACAGAGAGCTGAGCAGTTGGCCATATGATTAGGATTGCTGGGAGTTAGAAGTTAAAATGGGACAACTTGCCATGGCCAATTCATTGCACAATTCACCATGGCCAACTCGCCAAGGGACAATTCAACAATTCAGTTTAATTATTTAAAATAATTTTAAAAATATTTTAATTTTTGTCATTCACATTTCATTTTGTCCCTCCTTTGGCATCCTTTCTTTACTTATTCTATTCCATTATTTCTTCAATATTAGTGTAACATTTGCCCCAAGGCAAGTTGTCTCACAATGAGTTGATCACAGCAAGTTGTTTGTGGTGAGTTGTTATAGACCTCTGGATTACACATTCAATATTCTTGATTTTTAGAAGGTTTTATTTTTAATAAGCTGACCTAACAAATGGGAACATATGGCTGATCTTGTCTGGGCTCAGAACTAAAAATGCTTGGGTCTGGTTAGTAAAAGGATATGAATTAATACCAGAGTTTTAAGTTAGACCTAATGTTTTTTGGGAAGAGGGAGGGAATCTAGAAAAAGAGAATAGCACTCAGCTCTACTTTATTGCTAAAACTAGCAATCCAGTTTCACCCCAAAACTAGGTGGATGTGCATCTGCAGTTGAACTCAGCTTGAAGGAGATATTATCTTCAGTATACTATGTTTTAAAAAAGATTTCACAAGCATTATACTTGATATAGTGATAACTAGATCACTATAACTTGATAACTAGAAGCATTTATAAACCAGTTTGGTATAGTGGTTAAAGTCACTGGATTAGAAGCCAAAAGGCAATAAGTTCTAGTCTTGCCTGAGGTATGGAACCCAGCTGATTGATCTTGGAAAGTCACTCTGTCCCATTATAGGAAGAAAACAATTACAAAGTGTTTTTTGAAAACATTACCAAGAAAACTGTAGGGACTGGTCAATCAAGTTGCCAACAATCAGACTCAGTGCTGGGTACTATAGACAGAGAAATAAAAAGACACTGGTGCTAAGAATGATTTTTAATTGATAAGTAACTGAACAATTTCATACATAATACCAAACTTTCATCTAAACCCAGTTCACATGCTATTGTAAATGTGAGTATTTTTTTTCAAATTGGGTAGAAATTTATATTTTGATTTGAAGCTAATGTGAAGGAATAGAAAGATACAGTGGCTTTATTCTTTGCATCTAGTCATGTTTTGAATAAGTCAGAATGAGCAGATTTGTACTAAATTATATTTTATATTAACACTAAGGCAAAATAAAACACACATTAGAGTTTCACATACAGTAGGATATGAAACCAACTGTTGTTTTAAAAGCATCAAAGTCTTGAAAATTATTTTGTGGTACTAAACCATTTTCATATGTGTTCAAAAGTAATATCCTACAAATTTTCAGTGTCATTCAGTTTGGGAGGAGAAAATTTACCTTCAAGATGCATATAAATACTCTCAATTTTGAACTCCCAGGTTTTAAATTTATAAACAATTATAACTATTTCAGAATGGAAAACATAGGTCTGAGCCTCCCATTGATAGTTTCGTGATATTCATTTCTGAAGAATATTTTTTTATTATTATTTTTATTTATTTATTTGTCAATTACATATTAGGTAATATATATAAGGAAAAGCATGAATTAGATATAAAAATGAATATCAATAAAGAGAACATTAGGACAGGAACGGTATGTTTCTATAGAATGGGTGTATTCCAGTCCCGTCCCCCATCTTCAGAAGTATGCCTTCATTGTTGCAGCTCCCAACCTCTGGAACAGCATCCCCTTGAGATAAAAGATAAAATCCAGAAAGCTTTGAAAAGTTGGCTTTGCAGCCATGCCTGGGTTATGTTTTATGATTTGTTCAGTGGCCTCTGTTTTGTTCTGCTGGTTTGTTTGTTTTTTAATTTCAGCCTGAGCTGTCTGTTGTTATGTTTTCTCTGGTTTTCTATGTTGCCCAGTCAGGAAGAGACAGTGTGAAATGAAGCATAGACACAAGTTATTTAAGCCTTATACCTGCTTGATACGAGTAGTTTTTATCATATTTGTTAGAACAAATGGTCAAAGTGTTTTATTCAGTTTAGAAATATTAATAACAAAAAAGAAAGCATTTAAGTGTCATCTGTGAAAGAAAATAGGCATGAATAATCTAGTGCAGAAGGGTCTTCAAACTTGGCAGCTTTAAGACTTATGGACTTCAGATCCCACAATTCTCCAGCCAGTTATACAGAAGTCCACAAGTCTTAAAGCTGCTAAGTTTGAAAACTTCTGATCTAGTGGGCCGTTTTAGGGGAACTGCTCTTCTTTCAAACGTGTATCCTGTATGGATGCAAAAGGCAGGACATATCAGTCTATTTGAGAACTCTTAAAAGAATAAACTTATTGATCCTGGTTACAGAACAGGAAAAAGGAAATACCTAGAAGATACACTGTTGGTTGTATGTAAATGACAAAGAATAGAAATAGTTGTCCTCCTACCCTTCTAATGCTATCTGTTTTGTGCTTATCTTTCTTTGTACAGAGGGATCTTTTCCTATGAGCCAGCGTAGTTTCCCACCCTCCTTCTGGAACAGCACTTACCAACCTTCTTCTGTGGCTGCCTCTTTGGGCAGCCCACTGGCAACAGCTGCCCACAGTGAACTGCCCTTTGCTACAGCAGACCCTTATTCTCCAGGCCCACTGCACCTTCATCAGGGCCCCCCGGAACCTTGGCACCCAGCTCACCATCATCATCATCACCATCACCACCCATACATCAGTGCACAGAGTTCTGCTTACCCTCGGCCCACCACAGTGCACGAGGTCTACAGCCCACATTTTGATCCTCGCTATGGTTCGCTACTGGTGCCTGCTGCTTCTGTGCGTCCCCACCGTCTCACTCCTGCCTCGGTGCCCACACCAGTCAGCCCTCAGTGTGAGCTAGGCAAGAATGAGCCTGCCACATCATCATGGACAACGCCAACTCCTTTTGCTGGTCCTGCGGGAGAGATGGCACAGAGCTTAGGGCTGAATGTAGAAACAGGTAAGGCAGGCAAAATAATTTATTGTGATCAGATTTATTTATTTATTTTAATCCCTGAGACTTTTAAGTGCAAATTAGGTACCTGAAGTCTTCTGGAGGCTTAAAGAACCATTTCAACCCTTAAAAATCCTGAAGAAAGCTCAAAATTGGAATGCTGTTTTCTATCACATTTGGAATTGTAGCTTTTGGTCCTAAGGTGAAAAACGTTCTGTACCCCAGCATTAAGCTATCGTGTAATTTACTTGTCTGCAATCCTGACAACAGAAAAAGAAAAAGGTGTTACCTGGAATGTGACCTGTTTTGTTACTCCAGCCACTGTAACTTGCTAACCATGCTTTTTGGTTTAGCATAATGCCAGGAACCCAAGCACAACAGTTTTTTTTTCAATAATCCTTGATTAAACAAACCACGGCTTGCCTAACATAAGGTGTGAACAAAGCTGTTGTGTTTCCTCAGCCCTGTCCACATCATTGGTTCTCCATGAGGGGACAAGGAAACACTCAGCATGATGACATCATGACTCATATTGCATCATGTTACCAGGAGGACAGGAGAAACAGACACAGAACACCAACAGTGTGAGGTCTTTTTTTGTTTCTTTCAGTAAGTGTCCTGAAACTCTACTGCAGTGTTTCTCAACTTCGGCAGCTTTTAAGATGTGTGGACTTCAGCTCCCAGAATTCTCTGCTAGCTGGAGATTTCTGAGAGTTGAAGTCCACATATCTTAAAGCTGCCAAGATTGAGAAACACTGCTCTACTGAATTATATTGTCCATTACTGTCAACTTCACAATAACTCTGCAAGTTAATTTTATTTTTTCCTATTTAGTTTGGTCAAGGATCATCATGGCAACTGTTTTTGATGCCAGAAAGTATGTAAAAAGTCTGATAATTGGCATTTTTCTGGGTTTTTTTTAATAAATAAAGAGATGACTCATTTGTAAACAACTGAATGCAATATAAGAGGCTGTAATGTTTAGTAGCTTGCCCAGTGGTTAAGCATGTTAGATTTTGTAAATTCTCAGATTAAATTAATCCATATGCATTTATTCTTCATTTCACACTTCTTCTATAAATCAATTCTTGTGCTTTAAGTAACTTACTCTATTTTTGCAAGCATGTGAGGGTGTTTGGCTCTTTCTGTCTTTCATTTCTTTTCTCTTCCCTTTTTTAATTTCCAACTTTTCTCTTTCTTTTTCTTTTTCTCCCTGTTCTCAGGTTTGCAACCTCAGGATAAAAGCAAAGATCTCTACTGGTTTTAAATTCTACCATGACTTCTCCTCTAGTCAGACTTTTGCCTATGTAGGAGTGGGGACAGAGCCAAAGTCAAGTCAATTTGTAACAGCTTCTGATCTTGGTTTTCAGCTCACCATTATTCCTACTGTGCTGGATCGCTCCTGAGCTGAGCTGCTGGTTATAACTCTCCCTTCCTACGTACGCACAAATGCCAGCTTCGTTCCTTGACTCACGGTTACACCGAGACGAGAAAAGCAGAACGGAAAAGGAGTCTAAGAAGCTTCTTCAGCTTGGCATTTCTTCTCCTAAAGTGGCAAAACTGAACACAACAGCTTCACATTCAGAAGGACTGAGTAAAATGAATGGTGATGTGAAAAACATTGACTTTAGGAAACTGAAGGGTTTGTTAATATTAGTGAGGACATAAATCATACTTATCATTTGGCATTTAAAAAAACTGGAAGCAGCATGGAAGATATTTAGGCATTGTGAATGAAGCAGAGTAATTCTAAACTCTTAAATGTGTTTGGAACATTTTTTTTTATAAAAGGATGGATCTTTCTGACTTCAGCGTGGTGATGAGTGGCAACTGACTAGTGGGGCCACCTGCCTCCAGGCTTACACAAATGCAGCTGTTCAAGAGACAACTGTTCCAACTCCAGGAACTGGACAATCAAGGTGGCACTTCTCCGAGTTTGGCACAAAAATTGCAAAGGATAATACTTATATACATAGTTGTATATATAAGTTTTTTTTATACAAAAAGCATTTATGATGATAGAAAATATCCTTTAAAAAACTCTTCCAGCTTTCAGGAGAAACAACTGGAGTGAGTGGGAGGGGAGGGCTAATGGGGTAGACAAAAGACTTCATTTAATTGAATGTTCCCTTATGACTTTTTGTAGCAACCGGGAGACGGTCTCTCTCCTCTCTCTTGTTTTGAAAAGGGTATACAGTATAAGAAGTGTTTATTTGTAGGGAAGATCATTAAAAATGTCTCCTTTAACTTTTGACTGCATTTGTTTTATGAAATAAAGGGTGGAGATTTCAGATATCCATTGGGAATCCCAATTCTCCCTGTTTTTAAATTTTAAAAATTGCATTGATTTGCTTAACATTTGGAAACCATCTGGATCAGGCCAAATAGCAAATTAGTTCAGTATCTTGTTTTCTACCATGACAAAACCTACAGATCAACAGGTAACAAGCCATAAACAGGCTATAGAGATGCTATAATCCTCTCCTCTTATCTTTAAGCAGCGGCTACTCTTGAGTTATGATGCTTCTGAATCTGGTGGTGACATACTGTATAAGCATCCTGTTTAGTAGCAACTGACCATCTTATCATTTCATTTATCCAATTTAGGTACTGCCTGGCTCCAAACTGACTCTAAGTATACAATAAAACCAAACAAAATAGGAATATACATTGTAATAAAAGTGCAGAGGAATAAGAATGGGAATTATAAAAAAAACCCAAGAACAGATGGTGTTTTTGATTAACACCTATACCTTCAAACATCTTGAACAAGGGGCACCAACAATCACACCCTGGGGGAACATTCAAGTGTTCAAGGCTATCTGAAAAGCTGGGCAACACAGGAGATGGGCAGTTTCTCATATAATCTGGCTTTACGCCATGTAGGACAGGTTCCCAAACATTTCAGCTTTAAGACTTGTGGACTTCAACTCCTATAAATCTCCAGCCAGCTGGCTGGAGAATTCTGGGAGTTGAAGTGCACAAGTCTTAAAGCTGACAAGTTTGGGAACCACTGATGTAGGACTTTGTAAGTAACAATCAGTACCTTTTATGACAGTTGCAACTTAACTCACAACAGTGCAACTCAGGGAGCAGAAGTGCTACATGGACATACCTACTCATTACAGTTACTGCCAATGCCACTGTATTTGGTCGAAGCTTCTAAGTGATTTTCAAGGGTAGACCTATGTGAAACACATTGCAGTAGTGAAGCCCTAAGGTAACAAGGAATGAGTGACTTCCTAATCCAGGAAAAGATGCAACAGGTGCACCAGATGAATAAAATTCCTACTAAAAACTGCCTAAAATATTTCCATATAGTGGTATCAATAACTTTTTTTCTTGCTTTGGATGTCCCACTGTGACTGTCATGAGGAAAACCACCTGTCCACTTTTTCCATACTCTACACTATTTTGAATCAAGCATTATCACATCCCTTCTTATTATTCTTTCTAAACTTTAAAAAATGGAGTAGACTCCTCAAAGGTGAGTTGATTTTATCATGTTTGGTCTCTATATTCCTTTCCTGCAATACAGACAGAAGGAAGCACTCCAAGTATTGTCCCAAAGGTGCTTTTTCAAGAGTCAACTGGACTTACTTGTTTTTCCTTGAAGATGTTTTGCATCTCATCCAAGAAGCTTCTTCAGCTCTGACTGGATGGTGGGAATGGAAAGATTTATATTCCTAGCAGAAGCTGGTTGTTTGCATTCTTTTTAGAGAGTTGTTGAGACCATTTGGAGTTTGTCTGTGCCCACAAACCTCCAAGTGGCCTCAACTTTCTAAAAGAATGTCCAGCTGTCTGCAAGGAGCATAAATGCTTCCATTCCCCATTATCTTTTCAGAGATACAGAAGTTTCTTGGATGAGATGCAAAATGTCTTCAAAGAAAAACAAAGTCCAGTTGCCTATTGAAAAAGCACCTTTGGGACAAGCTGATGTATAACATTTTCCCCAGAAACGGCTTTAAATACTCCATTCCAAATGAAGCTGGCTTTCAGCTGAAATATTAGGGCTGTTGAACTTGACATGTGATGCCCTCATGTCCTGTGTGTGGTAGGTGACACTGACCACTCGTGATTTATTTCCCCTACCTGCGTTGCAGTTTATTAGTGATATTTTCTCTGTTCAGTAAACTTGTTGGGATTATTCAGGCTGCATAGAGAGTAACTCTAACATAGCATAGTGTTTTGAACTTTATGCTTACATTGATCTGTACTATTGGTGTACAACTGGGATGGACAATTTATTTTCTTACTGTATTGAAATTCAATTTTCAGCAAGCTAGGTAGCAAGGGAGATACAGAGTTGTAGGTCAGGAACAATTATGTAGGTCATAGGTTGCCTATTCTTGATATAAAAGATACTCTTGTGACTTTTCCACCAACATTTTTTCCCTCTACCCATCCTTGGGCTATTTCCTCTCCTCCAAATTTAGAGTAACAAAAGCAGTTTAAGATAAACCCAGCAGGTTATAATTTCCTATTTGGCAATATGAGGTTTCCTCCAATCTCAACCTTTGTAATCTTTCCCATTTTCATCCAGTTTCTTGTTCTTGCTGAGAACCGGGGATAGTTGAAGGGAACCCTCTCCTTGTTTGAATTTCAGGTGGTTTTTTTCATCTCGTTGTAAACTCTGTGCAACTGTTCTAAGATATGTATTTACAGGAGCCAAACATTGCTGTCTAGCGCCATATAATACCTCATTCGAAGAAGAGCACCGCAAGCATTATTGCAAAAAAGAGTCCAAGTTTTCCTCCAGGTGACAAAACTCTGGATCTTATCTGAACATTCGCCCTTGGCTATAATTCAGCTCCAATTTATGAGATATGAAATACAGCCAAACAGAAACAGAGTTGCCAGAGGTTCATCTTAAGAATAGGTATCTGGCGCTTTGCAAGCATAGGAGGCGATAGGGACATGGCATAATTAGTTGAATTAGATAAGGGTTTGCTGAGTCTCTTTCTAAGCTAAGTGCTAATTATTAATTTCCTTCCAGTGTTATAAAAACCCAAAAGAGCAACCTCTGTAAAGAGAAATGTGTGCTGATTTGAGTATAGAGCACTAATTGTTTGTTCAGCTTCTCCTCCTTGTACTGATCACAAAGGCGGGGGGGGGGGGGAGAGCTCTGGACAATTACACAGATCATTCTACACAGCCTGAATACTTTTTTTTCTATCTCGTATAAGAAGTGGGCATAATATGTGAAAAGATGCCTAGTTCAGCACAAGCTGAAGACAGCAATGAATTTCTTATTTTTACCCTTTAAAAATAAAACAAAAGCAGTCATGGAGCTGAAGAAGAGCACCAAAGAATTGAAGGCAGCAACAAATTTCTTATTTTACTCTTTAAAAATCAAACAAAGGCATGGAGCTGAAAGAGCGCGCCAAAGTTCTTGCTTAAGAGAGATGTTTTTTAAAATATCAGAATGTATGTTGGAAGTTGGAAGTGCTAAAATTTGTACAGACAGGTATCCAGGGGAAAATACTTTTAATTCTTGCATTCAAAACAAAGAACTGCTGTAGTATCTTCATCCTGCACTTCAAACTTTCAAAATGTTCCGTATTTACAAATCTGGGGGAAGGCCAATATTATCTTCATACTGTAGAAGGGAGGAAAGAGGCTGCACAACAATTTCATATGTTAAAGTAGTGTTTGGAGCAATTCAAGCTACTGGGTTAGATCAGGAGTGGGTTCTACTTACCTTTACTACCAATTCTCTTCTCGGACATTTAGCGTGCACATTTTGTGTGTGTGTGTGTGTTCGATTTGCTCACGCATGCGCATAAATGTCCACATTGTGCATACACATTGGAGCACATATTTGCCATGCATTCTGCGCATCGCAATGGAGCGCACACAGCAAATGTCCACTCTGTGCATGCGCACCAGCATTTAGAAGAGGAATGGAGAGGCAGTCAGCTCTGTCGCACTGATAAAGCTGGCAAAAAAATGGAAAAAAAAAAGCAAGCTAAAAACCGGGGCGGGGAGGGAGGGAGGAAACCGGTTTGCTGATGACATCCGGTCATCGCTGGCAGTTCACGTGAACCAGTCTGAACCGGGAGCAACCCACCACTGGGCTAGATCAACATACATAATGGCACAAGTTCTACAACGGAAGAAAAAAAAATACAGCAATTTTCAAGTTCACCACAACATCAACTCAGAGGTGGGTTTCACATTTCCTTACCACTGGTTCACTGTGCATGCCTTCTGCACATGTGGCCGGTCTTCTGCATGTGCTTTGCTCACGCGCACCTTCCATGCATGCGTACAACCTTTAAAAATGTGGCTAAATAGGACGGTATTACCACCGGGACAGGTGTACCTGCAGTTGCCGCTACCAGTTCTGAACTGGTACAAACGGGCTGAATACCACCACTGCATCAACTTTAAAAAACACCACTGGCATAAATGTTAACGGAAAGAGAAAGGAAAGCGATCCATTTGAAACAGAAACCTTTTTGGGAGGTGAATAAGATTGCTGTCAAGAAGCTTGTTTTGTACAGACCAAGAAAAGCATACACAGACGACAGTTTAAGAATACAGAGAATCCTGCTATTACAGCGTAAACTCTTTAAGCACTTACACAGATGCACAGCTTTTCACTTGCTTTCTCTATGTAACTGTGTGCATGGACCAAGCAGGTTTCTAGAAATCCCAGGACTAGCTTATTTTGAATTCAAAATTCCAGACAGGCAGCAAAGAAACATAGGAAACCTGAACCCTTTGCTGCTGTATTTAATGAACCACTAAG
>JANHFP010002097.1:32138-43115 GCA_032468135.1 Calamaria suluensis | reverse complement strand
AAAATTACCTGTGACGCAAACAACTGAATACTACACTTTTGACAGTAAAAGCTCTTTTCTAAAAAAAAAAAAAACAAACCCATTCGTGTCACATACTAAAACAGTTCTTCATCTAAAAATAAAAATAAGCAAGCCTCCACAAAATGTTCGATAATCTAGCTGCCAATTTCTCTGTATAACAGAGACAGCAATTTGGCAGAAAATCTGAAAAGCTTTTTGTTTAAAAATAAATAGCTATAAATTATAAGCATGTGCCACTTAACTCCTACTATGCTGTTTCTCTTGGGGAGGAGGGGTTATTTCTGAGACGGATAAGTGAAGTAATTAGCAGCATACAACAAAAGTGTATGTAAATCCCTAAAGCCTGAAGGTCATTCTAGCTACCCAACTAAAAGAAGTGGGGTGCCTCTATTTGGCTGCAGAGATACAAGAAGACACTGGAGTTAGATGATCACGTTTAGTGACAATGGCACAGACGTAATTTTAGACTGCATGGGAGAAAGCAATGGTAACCACTCCTGTATTTTCCCAAGAAAACCACATGGTAAGCAATATAAAATGACTGATAATATAGCAGCAGATGATGCCACACATCTAGTTGCTGATGCTGCCATGCAGGAAAAGAAAATCTAAAGCTGCAAAGACAAAATTGCACTGGGAAGATGGACCATAAGCATAAACATGGGAAAGCACAACACAGTGAAAAATCCACACATTGACATATTTGGTATCAGTGAATTAAAATGGATTGGAATTAGACACTTTCAGTCAAAAGATCATATGATTTCCTTATGAAATAAAATACTTGAAAAACAAAGGTCATAAAAAACAAAGAAGGAACAGCATTGTTTTCATAAGCAAGGTGGATATGGAAAGGAGAATACTCAGGTAAGAATCCTGTCAATTATCAAACAGTATCAATTATATTTCACAGGCAACCTTTTAATATGACAATTAACCAACTTACTGTTGTAGTCACTGATGCAAAATGAGAGATTAGTGAATGTTATAGACAAATCTAATCTAAAATTGACAAAACATGCCATAAGGTGAATTGCCTATGATGGAGACTAGAATACCATGTAGTTGGAAATAGTTGGGGGGGGGGGACATAATTGTATTATGTGGCCTAAGAAATAGAAATGAAGCATGATAATGACTTAACTGTTTCTACAACCCAACCAATTAAATATTTCTTTCCTTGCTAACGTAGTCTTCAAACAACCAAAACAGTATTTGTCTACACAGACAGGACCAGATGAAGCACATAAAAATCAAACTGACTAGTGACAAGGAGATGGAAGTTCTCAGTTCAAACAGCAAAAATATGGCAAGGGGCAGATCATGTGTAAGTTCCAAGTAAGGTTAAAGCGAAGCACAAAGCCAACCAGTTTCTATAATACGACTACCATTTCCATCAGGAATCATTTTGAATTCCTGAATTTCATTAACAATGAACCAGTGGAACAATGGAAGAAAATTAAAGAAACTGTTAATGATGAATATGAAATAAAACTGCTAAAGACCAAGAAAAAAAACAATAGCAAACTGGGTATCAGCACAGATGTGGAAATTGTGGAAAGAGAAGAAAAGCCACAGATTACAAAGACAAATACCTTCTAGAACAGGGGTGTCAAGCTCACATCATCACGTGATGCATCACAACTTTTCCCCCTTCACTAAACCAGGCACGGCCAGCATGTGACACATCCATCCCGCGGACTGCAAGTTTGACACCCCTGTCCTAGAATATTCAAATATGTCTCAATTTGAATTTTTCCATGCACAACTTTGGAGATTCTGATAATCAACAACATATCCATACATATATCCATACATCCAACTGTGTAATTATGTTAAGTTATTAAGCTGTTTTATGAAGACAAATTACCTAGAATACCTTCATCCAATAACACAAGAGAGAGAGAAATCACTTCATCTATATATTATTGAGACTGCAAAACATTAAATACACTAGATAATTGTTCTTTTAAGATACAGTGTGTTTTGCACATGTTTTTGAATGACTGTCTACCACACTGAAGCACAAAAACTTTTGTTCAGAGCCTAAGCTTTGCTATTATAGGTAAGATATATCCCTAACCAAAGGCCTAACTCTGAATGTTTAATAAATTTCAACTCAACTTCAATAAATCCTTCAAAAAAAATTAGTTAGTGATAGCAGTTAATATAAGCAATACAATCATGCACGTTGGATAGAAGAAATATCCAATCTAACAACTGAACCCACAAGTAGTTGGCTAGGAAGTTACAAAAAACCAAAACTATATTTGAGATTAACTGTCATTAAATGTCAGGGCCAAAATATGTACAAAACTCCAGTGCAGTTTTGAATTTAAATATGGATGAAGGCATCAAATGAACTTACCATATCCTCCAAAGAACAGGCAGACTTAAGATGAGAGAGAAAAAGTATCATAATTAGAAATATTGGCCGACGTATCAAACTGCAATAACCCAAAGCTTGCAATCTACCTATATAAAAGTCTGGTGAAAAACTGACACAGTGGAACTCAACTTACTATTTACTTCATTTAATGTGGTGGTATCAATACTGTTATCCAAACAGTTACTATCTATATCTCTCATTTCCAGAATACAGTCTCAATCCATCAAAATAAAAGTTATACGAATCATCCTCAACTAAGTATTTTCAACAATAGAGCAACCCCATACAATCTTTGCATAGAATGTATTCTTTATCTAGGTTTATATTTCTTATGTTATTAACTAGGATTGCAGCATAAAGGTAAAAAAAATCCATTAAAATTAATCCATCTCTCTCTCCATACAAAAACTGCAGCACAAACAAGAAATGCAGAACTATTTTCCCTCTTTTTTTTGGGTTCTCTCAAGAAGTGCACCACTTATTCAAGAACCTTTAGGAAAATGAACCAAGTATATTATGCTTTGGGGATAAGCGGTTAGAAGCAAACTGAGGAATTTTTTTTATCGCTGACATTGTTATTGAGTTAAAAAATAGAAAGGTATATAAGGGAAGATAGGTTCCAGTGGAAACATGACAAAAAATCCTCTCCAGATCTCACATTGCTGCCTTTTTGCCTCACTAGTATAATATCCTGACACTGTTCTATAGTTCCAGAATTGACCCTATCACATTAATTTAAATCTTCCCATTTTACATACTTAATTAGCATTGTGGTAAACAATGTTAAAGAAAATAGATAAACATAAAAATGACCTCTTAGTAACCTAAAGCAGACATACCACATCTATATTTCTCCTTGAACTTCTTAGAATGGGCAAGGTAAAAACTAAATGCTGTAACAGGCACACAAAATATATATTTTTAACTATAAGAATACTTTTTTCTTCAACAAGAACACTTACCAATTTTGCCTTTATTGCCCCGGAATCGACATTCAGGCCAGTCTTTGCATGAAGCTGAAGTTGAATGGCATGGAGTTGCAATAGTTGGTCATGTACTTCTTTTTCTAACACTGCCTTTTCAGCCCGGGTTTCTGTCAGTTCTGATTTCAGATCTACTAGTTGAGCCTGGAACACACAATGTCATTGAATAATTAACATCACTGAATAGCTACAATGCTCAAAAGAAATCTAATCCTTAAAGCAATACCTCTCCTACAGGTTTTTCTAAATTGTCACTACCCTAAACATTTTTTTTCAAATATACAAAAGTCAAATGGTGATGCAACTTCTTAAGAAGTGAAAGAGATTCCTCAATAAGGCAGACTTGCAATCACACAGCATCACTTTAGAAGTATTTCATTTGTGAATTTGTTTAATTTATTCTAAAACCATCACCATGATCAGCTATCATGTGAATCTTCAGGCACCATTGTATAAATGAGCACCTAATATATATTGATCAATTTACCACATTTTTCTTAAATTGCTTGTTTTATATTGTAATAATACGTTGTTCATCATAAACAATGCACACCAACATTGATTTAGAAATGCTGATTATAATTTACAAAACTCTGAATGAAAAAGATGATGATTTTATTCCAGAATTTGTTTCATTTACTCATTTACAAAACTTTAATAACTAAATATTTATGACGAGGATTATCAACTGTCACAAGACAACCATTTCCGGTTAATTTTCTGAGTATACTCTAAATATTCTAAATATTTTTGGATAAGAATCAGACATACTAAGAGATAGAATAGGAGTGCTTGGACTGAATGATTAACACTATGTGTAGAACAATGTCTGTTTAAATTCCAAGAAAATTTAGAAACATTCTAACAGTTAGAACATAAAATTCTAAGGATGTGAATGGTTAGCTTTACTGAAGCCTCACAAGCCAATAGGGTTCTTCAGCAACACCTACAGAATTCAAATTAGTTATTTTCTATTTAAAATGTACACGGTCCAAGTCCTTGAGTAGGACCTTTGTATTATCTTTATGGGCATCTAATAAACTTCAGGGTTTGAACCTAATGATATTAGGTTCAAAGAAGTACATGATCAAGTTCACAGCTTAAGCATCTTTTGAAATGTTTATTTTATTTATACCCTGCCTATCTTGCAGTTTGGGGCAACTCTAGCGGGCTATATTTCAATATAAGTAATAGATGGTATTGATTTATTGTTTTTCAAACATGTCTGATATTATTCTATAATTACAATTAATGCAAGCTTATGTTTTCAAACAACTTATTTTTACTGGCATTTCAGATTCTAATGTTCTACTCACTTACCCTGTGTTGTTGTTTTTTTAAGTTTGCAGGTAGGTGTACTAACTTTAGTGCCCTTTCATTTTCCAGTAACTACCAAAATGGATAAACAGGAAAACTAATTTCAGGTTCACAGGAAATGTTGAACAAAATATTTAGGGTTATCATCCCCAAATAGACTAAATCCTATCTTAATCTAAACAATGGCATTGTGTTACAATGTACTATCATTTTTTAAAATGTTGATTGCTCTTGAAGTTGTAAGAATGTAAACAACACAGGCCTTAGAACGATTGGGTAACAATTCTGTTATACAGTTTTGAATTTGGAGAAATATATTGCATAAATCTGTATTTGGCTATAAGGCTATCAAAATACTGAGGGTTTTTTTCTTTCAATTCTTTAACAGGGCTGATTTCCCTGTGAACAAAATGTTGCCCATCACTATAAAGATATGCATCTCTTTATTGTAGAAATACAAGGAAAAGGTAATTATACATTTTAAAGCTGTATTTCATTTTATCCTGTCCTTTATTACAAAGATTCATATGGCATGTCAAAAAGCTGCTGGTTAGTGTTTTTGAAGTGCTTAAGCAACGGAAGAAAATCCGGAAACTTAAGTCATGTTCCTTTTTTTAAAAAAAATAAAATTTAGGAGGCTGGTATTTACTATAAACATTTAATTCTCATCAATACTAATACAATGAATGAGCAAAATGATATGGAAAAGTAATAGTGCCCATTTGGCCAGTTGAGTCAGGAAATTCACTTTTTTGTGAACAATTAAACTGCCAGAATTTTTCATGTTTATCAGGTACACGTTTTTTCTAATTTTCTTGGAATTGGAAACATATTTTTAATCATTTGTTTAAAAAAATAACTTTATTAAGTTTCAACAACAGATAAAATACAAGGAAACATAATAAGATAAAGGTTGAGAAATTATTTTCTAATATGATGGCTGGATTCATTACAGTAAGTCAGGTCTGCATAAACACAGACTGTTGTGGAAGCACATAGCTAGGTTCACATAATACATAAACCTTAAACTGCTGTTCCTTAAATTTTTTTTTCCTCTCAGAACCTCTTCCTCTTTTAAAAATTATGAAGGACCCCAAAGGATTTTGATTGAATTGGTTACATTTATCAATATTCACATTGAAAAATTAAAATCGATGCCTTCACTGCTGTGTCAACACTAAGACCACACTTTAAGAAACACTGCAACAAACTACCACATTAACAGGATTAGAATGCAAATGTTGAACTAAATGCGAGAAATGGAAAGGATTGACTATCTTCTGAGCCAATATTTAAACCTTCATTTTAGCTTGCATTATCTAAGTCTTTCTAGTTCTAAATTATCTTGTCTCTCCTCTAGAGGTACCTAGGTAAAACCAAGGTGTTGTTTCAGAACAAATAATTCTAAAAATCCCCCACCATTTCTTTCAGGCATCATTCTTTCCAGGTGAAATTTTTGAACTACCGAGAAATTCTGCAATTGTACATTAGAACTTTTCAACTATCACTGAACAATCATATTGAAGCTGATACTTTTTCTCCAACATGTTGATACCAATGCCTATTACTACTTATTATCGCTGTATTCTTATATTTTTTTGCCTTTGGACCGCAACTACTGTCTTGTCAATAATTATACTTATAATATGGATTTAGTAACCAGATATTATAGTATACTACTGAATAAATAGTATTTTACCATCTCAATACTTTGCCTTCAGTCCTAATAAAATATAATATCCCACAATATATTGAAATCACTGTAAATGTTTAGCTTTCTTATAGAGTCTCTATGAAATTATTTAAGTAATTATTATTATACTTAACACATGTTGGAAATAAAAGTACAAATTATAACAAATGCATGTCTATTTATAACTTAGAAAAACAACTTATTTAAGATTGATAATAATCTTAAACTTTGGCAGAAGGTCAATTAAAAAACTAAGAAATATCTAACCTACCCACTCATGCTTAAAATAATTCAAGATTATGTTTTTTTTATCAGTACAGTATTTCTGCGAACTAGTTGGGAACAGAGAAAGATAATTGAGAAAGATAATTCATCCTCAATTTGTACAATTTTTCGTGTATCCGTAGCAGAGTTTTCAGTAAAGCACATTAGGACAGGTATACAGGTAGTCCTCGACTTACGACAACTGAGCTCAAAATTCCTGCAGCAAAATGAGTCATTTGTTAAGTGAGTGTTGTCCCATTTTATGATCTTTCTTGCCACACTTGTTAAATAAATCACTGCAGTTGTTAAGTTAACGACACAGTTTTAAAGTGAATCTGGCTTCCCCACAGACTTTGCTTGTCAGAAGATCGCAAAATGTGATCACATGACCCCAGGACACTGCAACCATCATAAATATGAGTCAGTTGCCCAGCATCTCAATTTAGATCATGTGGCCATGGGGATGCTACGGTTGTAAGTGTGAAAAACTGTCATAAGTCACTCTTTTCGGTGCTGTTGAAATTTCAAATTGTCACTAAGCAAACTGTTGTAAATCAAGGACTAACTGTGTTCAGAAAACTGTTGCATTAAAAACCTTATTACATTATAGCTTCCCAAAAAGGATTACCCTATATATTGTTTCTGTCTATTCAGTACAGTATTTATGTCTACAAAATTACTGATTTTCAGGTCATTTTCTTTATTGCTTTTTATAATTGATGCAGTATATTAAATGGCGCCATAGTTCCATCAACAATTTGTCTACGTAAATACTGCTGTTGCTTAGCAAACTTGATAAAGTACTTACTGACCTTGGAAGAGTTTGGCTAGACACTTAAGTTATTTTCCGGCCGCCAAGCATCCCTGGATGCTTAACTTGCAAGTTTATTTAACTAGCATTTATATAGATGTTTACCACAACAATTAAGACATTTTTTTAATCTCCTCATTAAAAAGGTGTGCTCTCTTAGGCGTGGAGACCTCAAATGGCTATTTTATCTGTATTTTCCTTTCCCCAACTTCTAGTACAGCCAATTATACTTGGCATGATTGAGTTTTAAAAATATACAGAGTTCTACTGTAGCATGTTTGTGTGGTATAGCTTTTTAAAATTAGCAATACTCTTCTGTGCATGCAACATAGATGTTTGTGCAGGTAAGATTATCAACCTTGCTGTCAAGCAAAACCAAGCATTTAATAGTGAGTGCCAAACCATGTGCACTAATCAAACAGGTGGCAAGAAAGTAGGGGCAGTCAGACACAACAAATGTTATGTAGACAGTAAACACAGGGTCAATCAAAATGGACTCAAATGTCTATACACCAATGCATGAGGAATAAACAGGGAGAATTAGAAATTCAAGTAAATGATATCATTGCCATTACAGAAACTTGGTTGGATGAAACCCACAAATGTAACATACAGCTAGAGCCGTGATGGCGAACCTATGGCATGGGTGCCACAGGTGGCACGCGGAGCCATATTGGTGGGAACGGGAGTGTTGCCCTAATTCAGCTCTGATGTGCATGTGGGCGCTGACCAGCTGATTTTTGGGACTTCTGGGCACACCAGAAGTCAGGAAAGAGGCTGTTTCCAGCTTCTGGAGGACCTGGGCATGTGGGGAAGGCCCTTTTTCACTCTCCCCATACTCCATAGCATTTCTAGGGAGGGTGGGGCAAATTGAATTATGGATGTGGGCACGCTAATGCACAACCCCCATAGGCACCCCCTATTTTTGGCATGCAATGGCAAAAAGGTTAGCCATCACTGAGCTAGAGGGATTTAAATTATTTAAAAGAAATAGACCAAATAAAAGAGGAGTTAGGGTTGCACTCTATATAAGAAATAACTACATCTCTACAGAAATAGAGCACAATGACGAAAGTTATATTGAATGCATTTGGGTCAATATTAAAGGGGGGAATGTACCTATAGTATAGGTATACACTATAGGCCACCCAACCAAAAAGAGGAAATAGATGAACTTTTTGCTAGGCAGCTAACTAAAGTGTAGGAAGCACATCACAATAGTAATGGGGGATTTTAACTACCCTGACATCAACTAGTAGACAAACTCTGCACAAGTGAAAGATCCAACAGGTTCCTAACAAACCAAGCAGACAACTTTGTTTCCCAAAAAGTTGAGAAAGGAACAAGGAGATCAGCCATATTGGACTTAATTCTCACTAACAGAAATGATAGAAGGTGTTGAAGCTACAGGAACCTCGGGGGTGAGTGATCATGCAATATTGGAATTCAACATTATGCAAGCACAGACAATAGATCAAAGTCAAACTAGAGCCTTGGACTTTAAGAGAGCTAATTTCAATAAACTTAAGAGAGAGTTTGGGAAGGATTCCATGAATGAGAATCCTCAAGGGGAAAACAATTCAAGAAGCTTGGGAAATTTTGAAAAGTGAGATTATAAAAGCTCAGTATATCACAATACCAATAAAGAAGAAAAATAACAGCTCTCTAAAGAAACCAGCATGGCTCCATAAAGATCTAACAAATTGAAAGACAAAAAGGACAAGTATAAAAAGTAGAAAGAGAGGCTCATAACTAAGGCAGAATATCAGCAAATAGCCCAAGCCTGCAAAGATGAAGTGAGGAAAGCTAAGGCTCACAATGAACAAAGGCATGCAACAAAAGTAAAAAATATTTTTAAAAAAGCTTCTTCCAACATGTTAAAAACAAGAAAAAATCAAGGAAACAATTGATCCATTGCTAGGAGAAAGTGGTAAAAAGGTGACAAGCAATACAGAGAAAGCAGAACTATTTAACTTGTTTTTTGCAACTGTCTTTGCACAAAGGGAAAAAAACAATCCAACCTAACAGCACCACAAAAACAGATTAAGAACACAAGAACACAAATAAGGAAAAAAATGGTAAGTGAGCACCTGTCTACCCTAGATGAGTTCAAACCACTAGGACCAGATGGATTATACCCCAAGGTTGTGAAGGAAGTGGCAGACAAGATCTCAGAACCAATGAACTTTAACTTTCAAAGATCCTAGAGCACCAGGGAACTGCCAGACGACTGGAAAACAGCTGATGTAGTTCCCATCTTCAAAAAAGGGAAAAAAATAGATCCAGGAAACTACAGGCCTATCAGTCTGACCTCAATACCAGGGAAAATTCTGGGAAAGATAATCAAGCAACGAATCAGCAAACACCTAGAAGCAAACAAAGTAATAACCAAAAGACAACATGGGTTTGTCAAAAACAGATCTTGCCAGACTAATCTTATTGCATTCTTTGACAAAGTGATAAAATTACTAGACCAGAGGAATGCTGTTGATATAATTTACTTGGACTTCAGTAAAGCATTTGATAAAGTAGACCATAACCTACTACTTGATAAAATAGAAAAAGGTGGATTAGACAGCATCACTAGCAAATGTATTTGTAACATGTATCATTTGTAATGATTGACCAACTATACTCTATGTGTAGTCCTCAATGGAACTGCGTCTACATGGTATGTAGTATAGTACATTGTATGTATTGTAGTACTTAAGTATGCAGTGGGGTATCCCAAGGCTCTGTTTTAGGCCCAGTACTTCATCAATGATTTAGATGAGGGATAGATGGGGAAGTCATCAAATTTGCAGACAACACCAAGCTAGCAGAATAGCCAACACTCCAGAAGATAGCTTTAAGATTCAGAATGATCTTGACAGACTTGAACAATGGGCGCTATCTAACAAAATGAAATCCAATGGTAAAAAAGTAAGGTTCTACATTTAGGCAAGAAAAACAAAATGCACTGGTACAGTATATGTGGTACCTTACTCAGTAGTAATACCTGTGAGATGGATCTTACTGTCCACTGGTCTCCTAGTGGACAGTCATTTAAATATGAGCCAGCAATGTGCTGCAGTTGCCAAAAAAGCCAACACAGTTCTTGGCTGCATAAACAGAGGGATAGAATCAAGATCACATGAAGTGTTAATATCACTTTATAAAGTCTTACTAAGGACAGATGTGAAATACTGCATCCAGTTTTGGTTGCCACAATATAAAAAAGATGTTGAGGCTCTAGAACATGGGTCCTCAAACTATGGCATGTGGCCAGCCAAAGCCATCCAGTCCATGAAGGACCACGAGGCTACCCTGCCCACATCACTCCGCCCACCCTTTTGCCAAGTGCAGAACTTACCTTCATGAGCCCCGCGGGCTGGAACTGAAAGGTAAGGCCAACAATTTTATCCCGCAGAGATGTTCTGGAGCAGTGGTGGGTTCTAAATTTTTCTCCTACCGGTTCTGTGGGCGTGGCTTATTTTGTGGGTGTGGCTAGGTGGTCACA
>JANHFP010002097.1:3003-24802 GCA_032468135.1 Calamaria suluensis | reverse complement strand
AAAATATTTAAAATCGGATTGACTAAAAACCCCATTGCATATTATTTAAAATTTCAAATATGGAATAGAAATAAAAAAAAATAAAAAATATGGAATAGAAATTAAAAAAAATATGGCAACAGCATCCCTGTAAATTGTATGTATGTATGTACCTTTACACGGGAAGAAACCCGAGAATACACAAATTTACATATATATATATAATATAATTTGTGCTTTAAAGGCAGTAAGCATTTTGAATGAAGTGTATAGTTAAAATGTCAGAGAATGGAGAAGTATTACTGTGCTGAATCAACTTCTGTTAGAAACTACACAAAGTGAAGTTTTTTAATATTCCTCCTAGGCAGCTCCAGGTAATCTAAATATAATTTCTACAGCAAGATAAAAAAAATTGCTAGCACATGTTCTTTCTTCTTTTTCCCCAAGGTATTTTCAAAAGAAATAATTCAAGACTGATGGATGAAATTTTAAAACAGCAACAGGAATTGTTGAATCTTGACTGTTCCAAATATACAGTGAAATTTGCAAATCAGGAGAAAACAGATCAAGGTAAGATAATTTTTTTAAAAATCTTGTTATAGAGGACTAAAATACATTGATTACACAAAACTAATCTACAAATACTGGTTACTTAATTTCTTCAGTGGGAAATTATTATGAGCACAAGTTCTTATAGATCTGGATGCATTCAAATGAGTGGAATGAGACAGATGTATATAAATATGAATTAAGAAAATTTTGATTCTAAACTTCTACTGGAGTGTTTTAGTAAAGAGTAAATTTTAGTAAAGAGTTGCAAATTTTCTACAAAGCATACTTGAGTAGGATTATTTAAACAGTAGCAATAGCGCTTAGATTTATATACCGTTCCCCAATGCTTTACTGCATTCTCTGAGCAGTTACAATGTCAGCATATTGCCTCCAACAATCTGGGTCCTCATTTTACTGACCTCAGAAGGATGGAAGGCTGAGTCACCTTTTGAACCATTCCATAGTGCATTCTAATCACTACACCACCATGGCTCACCACTAGTAGGAACTTTGAGAAATTGCAGTGTAATGGAAAAATGTTACTTTAACTGGAGAATCGTAAGCGTCTACAGTGACTTTTGAAAATACTGATTTCAAGCAACTGTTTATGTTATTCTACTTTTTGTTTTATTTTCATTTCAACTGCAGTTTTAAATTGCCAATCTGTTCTGAACGTACTGTCCTCAGAGGATGGAAAAACAGATATTGTAAAAGCAGCTCAGAAATTTTGCAACTTAGTAGCACAAAAGCAAAAGAAATGTACAGATCTGGATATGAACATCTTGGAGAATTTATTAAGTAGTAAGTGTTAAAGCAGAATTTATTTACTTTTTTTGAGTATTTGTAAGAGTGGAAAATGGCTAACAGTATTTTTAAAAAACATAAACTCTTGGTGTAAATATTTGGATTTCATACTCACTGCAGGTAGTCTTCAACTTATGACTGATTGTTTAGCACCCTTTTGAAATTATGACAGACACCCAAAAGGTATTTTCAAACCAATTTTGAAATTACAATGGCCACATGCTCCACATTCACATGATCACATTTTGGGTGCTTGGCAATCAACTCAGCTTTATAGCTGTTTGCAGTGTCCCACCATTACATGACCACAATTTTCAATGTCTTTTGCCATTTGCCAGAAAACACCATTGGCTATTATGGATTCCCTTAATGACTGTGGTCTTTGCTTAAAGACAGCTATGCTTTTAATGACCATATCAAAAAGTCTCATAAAGTCATGTCTGGTTAAATAGTGACCTGCTTAACATCTGCAATAACTCATGACCATAATTCCAGATGGTCGTTCAGTCCCTACATTCTTATAGAAGATCTCCAATATGTCCTTGTATATTCTTGGTATAGAGGTATACCTTTCCAATAAGTACTGTAATTATGGGCTCATGGAAGAAAAGCCATTTACCATATTTTTCACACTATAAGACGCTCCGGACCATAAGATGCACCTAGCTTTTGGGTAGAAAAATTAGAAATTTTTTTTGCCTCTGCCTCCTTGCAGCAAAAAGCCTGGTTTAGCATAAAACAGCCAGTTTTAGCATGAATATCTTATTGGCGGTTGGATCTACCTCCTGGAATACCACCAATTAGCTGTTCCAGGCTGCAGGAATTGTCACTGCTGTCATGGCCCATTGCTACTTCTGCCTATCGCCACCACCCCGCCCCATTTTTGGCCCATTCCAGGTGGTGGGGATCCCATTTTTGGCTTCCACGCGCCCTGTTTTTGGCTTCTTCACGTCCCATTTTCGGCGTGTTCCAGGAAGTCGGGATCGCTGCTGCCGTTTGGTGGCAATAGGTGACAGCAATCCCTGCTGCCTGGAACCGGCTGAAAATGGGATATGCAGAGGCTGAAAATGAGGTGAGAGGTGATGACAGTGATGGGCGGTGGCGATTCCCCTCAGCCTGGAACAGCTGATCAGCAACATTCCGGAAGGCTAATCCAACCGCCAATCAGCCTTTTGTGCTATATCAGGCTGTACTGAATGAAGCTAACCAGGCTGTTTGCTGCAAGGAGGCAAATTGCAGGGAGACAGATACTGAAGGATGGGGGCCAGCAGGTGGGCGGGGCTTTGGCAACATTCACTCTTTTGGCAACATTCAACTTTTAGGAATACTCTATGTAGTGCTGTGCATTAAATCTGTCAGTCTGATCATTTATTGTCCATTATTACTCAAAATTGCCCATTTAACTATAGATATAGATACTTAAAAGTAGTGTTTTGAATGTGGAATTTGTTTTGACTGAATTACTTACAAGCTGGTTAATGTTTTTTTAAAAAAAATCCATGTGAGATAATTGGCCCCCAGAATTTGCCTGTCTGTGAATATGTTATTTCGCTACCGTTTATTCAGCTGACTGGGCTATTTCAACTCTATGCATGAAGCAGAATGTTATGACAAACCTGTGTTGTATCTCTGTTAAATTAAGTAGTTTCTGCAATATTATTGTGCCCTTTTTCTAGGTACTAACGGCTTTCCTGATCCTGACCTAATATTAAAGTTTGGTCCTGTGGACAGTATCTTGGGATTTCTTCCCTGGCAAATCAGATTGTCAGAGATTGTGTAAGATATATATAATTCTTATGTACTTTCAATAGTTTTGATTCTAATAGGAAAGTGTAAACATTGTAGTGTATCACACAAGGAAAATACTTACTCCAATTATGTTGAGAGCTAAATAAGAAATGCCTCACAATAGGTTTTAAAAATACATTGACAATATTTCTCTTATACCTTTTTGCAAAGCAAGGGTGATCAAACCACAGCTTCTGTGTTTCTTGTCATTCTCTCCAAATTGCAGTAGCTCAATATTTTTTTCCACTAGACTAACAAAAATAGAATGTGTTAAGCTCACAGTAGGCTAAATTGTACTTTTAAACATGTCCCTCAAAAGTGGAAAAAAGGATTCAAACTTCCTTGATACCATTTCCTGTCCCTGCTCCTTATCCAACACTGAAAGCATTAGGCAAAAATGCTTCTTCCAGCCTCAGAGATTGCCGACTGCTGAAAGAAAGCTACAAGTTCATGGACAGCTCAAATTAATAGTATGCTTGCTAATACATACTTTAAATACTTCATTTATACTATTCTTGATTCAGTATATAATCATAAAAGATGATAAAATTTCTTGCAAATCAGTATAATGTAGGTTCTGTCACCTTGCTAACATTCTACTTGTCCTGTGGAATTATTTGACATGCCTGGCACTCACACACAGGCAATTTAGGAATCCTTAAACAATCCTTCATTTTGTGTTTGCCTTCTCTAGCAATTAACTCCTTGTAATAGTTGCTTTTATTCTCTTTATTACTATTATAAACCACTTTTGATGTTTCTGAATTATGAGAAAAGGTTTGAAAATTAGGGCTATCCACTAATAATAAGACATTTAATAAATATAGTCCTTTCAGATTGGCGTCTCTAACTTTTCAATATTTCAAAGTTATACATGTACTTAAACAGATTGCAAAATTATTTAATAATGAATGGCCAGCAATGTCCAGAAGAATAGCAAGCTTCAGGCTAATAGTGAGCATGATGAGAGCTATGATTTATGAACATGTGGTGGGCTACAGGTATCCTATCCCTGCAGTAAATTTGTTTTTTTTTTCCTATTAGTGAATCTTTCCATCATTTGAGGGAAGTAAAATTCATGTTGAATCTGAGCTCTTATTTTATGTTCTGTGAAGAAAAATATTCTTACCATAAGGGAACCCCTGTAACTATGTACAGTGTGCTTTTGCACATAGGTACTGTATGTTAGGGAGATCTTCTGGAATCTTATGTATTAAAAATAGATTCCTGTACAGCCAAGCAGTATTGCCTGTTAGCATATTCCTTGTCTATAGAGTGGATAGAAAATTTAAAATACCCTTAAGTTTATATGTTCTATGATTTGTCATATATCAATTTGATTCATAGTTCAAAGCAATTTTTAGGAATGTGATAGCAAATTTATGTATTGTATGCATTCCCGATTATACTTAATTTTCTTTCCAATTATGTTTTTTCAGTTCTTTGCCTTCACATGTGAATGTCAGCTATGATGAATTCTTCTCTGCCCTTTGTTACTATGCATCCTGTGATCAGCGTGTTGGAAAATGATTTATTGCAGAATTCTATCAGGATTTCTTTGGAAAGGACCCAAGGTCTCTGTTTACAAATACATGTGATTCATACAAGTCCAGTACATAGTCTTTTAATTTATCAAATACAATAAAGTGTCTTATCCTTTTTAGAATTTGTATGTGTGTGTACTCATAATCTTTGAAGGTATGAGAAAGCAATGGTTTACTGCTGCCTAATAATGGCATATCATAAAAGTTGTAAGTTGTCTAAAAAGATTTCAGGCTTATTTTGTTCAGTGATCAAATTTTTCTTACCAGAAATACTTACATGCAATATATATACAAAAGTGAAAGTAGCACTGCAGTCAATAGAGCGCACATTCTCAGTTGAAGTCACCTCATAAATTTCTGAAATCATACTTTACATCTTCTTTACCAGACTTCCTAAGCCTAGATTCTAGGAACACATTGAATTGATTATCTGAAAACGTTTATAAAAGTGTCTGGTAGGATAAGATTGGACAGAGGGAATAGCTAATGTTAAAATGGATTAAATAGGACAGGACCGAAAAAAAGGGGTTAAGTGCTTTCTGGAATGTGGGAATGTTTTTTAAGTGATAGGTCAATACATGTTTTATGAGCAATTGAATTATTGGTCGTATAACTATGGACCTTTCTGTCTTGGGCAGCTGACGTTTAAATAGTATGGTGGATTGTGTGGAAGAATAAATGTGGGAATGGAGCATTCTCATGTAAACCGAACTTTTCCAAATGCAACATGAACAATTGGGGCTTTATATTCTATTTTAGAATAGAATATTAACATCTCAGAGTGAAGTTAAGTTTTTTTAAAGACTTGTATTTTCCTTTACAAAAATGATTGATTCCATTTTCAATATTATGAATATCCACCATGTTATCTTCACTTCAACTATAAATTAAGCAATCTGGATGAGGATGAGTGTGGTAGACATTCAGTTTATATCTGCTAAGAAACAGTAGCAACAAACAATGAGTGTTAATACCCACTGATAACTTTTTAAAATTTTGACATCAATATACTAACATGATTATCTGGATAAATGATTATGGCAGTAATTGTGTGACAGTGTATTAATACAACAATACAATAAATGTATGCAGCTAAAATTCATAAATTTGACAGCTAATTTCTTGCAGCAGTTTTGTTACGCTGCATATATATATAGTATAAGATTTTTCTCCAAACTTCTAACTGAATATTATATCCCTAAGTCTGCCCATTTTTAAATAGACTGTCCAGTAAATATTTTCAACTACATATTTTTAAGAATAGCAAAACCATTTTTTTATTATGTTTTGGTTTAAAAGGGAACAGAAACTTAAAATCTATTTTGCAAATGACCTTTTTTGTAAATATCTACACTTAGTGGAGCAAAATATTGCAGATGATAATATTTTTCTCCTTTTTAAATATCAAAGTTGTACTTGATACATCTGTTGCAAAATTATGGATTAATTGACCATGGGATTTTTTAAAAATAATGCTTACTACTGTGAGCGTATGATGTAAATGGGCATCAAGACAATATACATACAGCACCTACTGGAATTTCAGAATCTATCTTTCAATTTCCGCTATAGAGAACATAAACATGTGCAATATATTTCAGAAATGTTCATGCATCCATTTGTATGATGTCTTTCAGGAAATGGCATTTTAATGAAGACAGATTTTGGAACATATTCTACAGGAAATAATGAAAATTATGACATGGTGTATGTAAATTCATTGAAGGACCTAAACAGAACTGACATCTAAATATCAGAGCTATGAGTTTAGCAAAATAATTCTAGTGCAAATTATGAGAATTAAAATAGCAAATTTAAGATTCTTTTCCACTTTTCTACTTGATAGTTTTTTTGAATCTTCAGATGCCAAAGAATAGTTTGATGAACCACCTGCATTTTGTCCACCCTTGTGACATTTTTTGACAATAGACTACTGTATGTTCCAAGCTCAGTAGAAAATATGATGTTAGATGTGCCAAAAACACTGCATATCCACAATTTATTCTTTGAATGTAAATCATTGCAGTAAATTCTCCAATCTCAAGTTTTGTGAGAAGGTATAGTCAACAGCAGTGACAGACTAAATATATTTGGATACTTGTAAATAATATGTAAAACAACTTTTTATTATGAACAAATTGACTTACTGGATTTCATTACTGAGGAAAAAAGAACCTGTAAATAAATATATCTTTTTACAGGCAGTGCTGTTGTATGGATATATGCATCTGTTTTACATGTAAAGTTGTCCCTAGTATCTATGCTTACTTAAAACAAAAGTGTTCTAGAAAACAATTCTTGAAGGCTTTTTTGAAATCATCCATTTTAAAAAAAACTATTTCTCAAGTTATTTTATATTAGATCTAAATTCATATTTGAGTGGATTGGAGAAACTGATTTGTAGTTCCTTTTTGAAAGTTTGAAAAAAGTCTACAGTTTAGGAATGCATGAGGCACATATTCTTTCTTTCCCAATCAGTTAAAGAAGATGTGGAAATATTTAATCAGTGTCTGGAAGTTATGATATTTTGCCTGCAAACATGCTGAAACACAAATCTGAGAAGTTGTACTTTGTTGCAAAACAAACTAAGAAAGGGTGTTTCTACAAAAAAAATAAATGGAACACACATAAACTATAGGATTGTTTTATTCAATTAGGTCCAGTATTTCTTCATAAAATCACTGTATTTTCAAAATAGCCAATGGTTATGGCAAAACATCATACAAAAGACATGTTAAAACTTCAAATTGATACATGACTAATGACAAAATGTATTTCTGTGCTTATTTCCTTCTAGATTCTTTGAACTAGATTTTAATTTGAATAATCCTTTTTCTCGAGCTACAATGAAATAATTAGCTTTGTGTTGAAATCCAATTAAGTTGCAGTTCCCATTACCTAATCCTTAAATAAAATGTGTCATGGGTTTTATTCTTCAAAGCCATGTTGTATTCACACCATTGTGAAGACATTTCCTAAAATACAGTTCCTTAAATGAATATGTAAATATCTTAAATGACAATACCACTGGTTTTATTGTAACATGGCAATTGTTTAAAATATGTCTCCCCTTTCCAACCTGAGGCTTTGTCTGAGTTTTGACCAAACACAAAATAGACTTAATGAAAGTCACTTTAATACTCTGGAGAAACTAAGTAACCTATAGCCAGGTTTGGAAGGTTAAGCAAAATTTCGGATTAAGATATGGAAAATACAAATTTTGAGAATGTAAATATTAGAGCATTCATACGCTGAATGACTACATCTAATAATTATGGCATAGAATAAGTCATCACATAATCCCATTTCTTTATAGGACAGGAATAAAAATGTTCACTTCCACAGATTTGATTCTCACTGACTCAAGGTTGACCCAGCCTTCCTTTCAAGGTCGGTAAAATGTGGACTGATTGTTGAGGGCAATGTGCTGACTTTGTAAACAGCTTAGAGAGTATTTAATTCATATCTGGAAATCATAATAAGACTTCCACATATCTGATATGTGACTCCATCTCACCATATTAAACACTGTTCAAACAAGTCTCCTGCTCAGGAGCTTAGATGTTCTTCTCCCACTTTTGAAAGCAGCCATCTTGACTCCATCATATAGTGGCAAAGAGAGAAAGACTCTGGATCTCAACAGGAAAGTTGCGTTCTCTCCTGGGTTTCACCGAATCACCTCTCCTTGGCTTTCGCTGCCCCCAAAAGGCAGCTTCCAGGCTTCTTTTAAAGAAGCCCACAACAGAGTGAAGCCAGCATAAGAACGGAGAGAGCTCTGTTCTTTGTGACTGGTGTCGTGGGAGGCTCCTACATGCCCAAGGAATACTGCAATAACCAGAACTCCAAGGACCTGTCATAAGTCCCCCTTATTCAGCACCATCACAAGTTTGAATGGGTGGTTGAAACTGATGGATTACCTGTATATTGAAGGTTTGTGGAAAACTTCTAGAGATGTTGTCTACTCGAGCTAAACATCTTTGGGCAGAACCAGGGGTGAAATCCAGCAGCTTCTGACAGGTTCTGGAGAATCAGTAACGGAAATTTTGAGCAGTTCGGACAACTGGCAAATACCACCTCTGACTGGCCCCAGAGTGGTGTGGGAATCGAGATTTTGCACGAGATTTTGCAATATCCTTCCCCCAGGAGTGGGGTGAGAATGGGGATTTTGCAGTATCCTGCCACACCCACCAATCTGCACCACACTCACCAAGCCATGACCACAGAACCAGTACTAAATAAAATTGGATTTCACCACTGGCCAGAACACAACATGTAGATTTGTAGTTTCATGTAGATTTGAAAATAACAACATAGGCCACTTGGTTTAAAAATATATAGCATTATTTATTTTTAGCAAAACGTTCTTTAAACATTGAAAAAGAAAACTACAAATACTACCTCAGCCACTTGGCTGTTTTGCTACTTGTTTATGAAATACATTTCCTTCATATCCTAGGGACTTCTAAATTACTACAATTAGATTGGTATCTTAGACAGAGACCCTGGAAGCCATATTTCTCATTGAGTTTAGTTTGATGAACCAATCTTGGGGAGTAACCATGGGTTTTCCTGGTTCCTTTTGTATACCATCATTACCATGCTTCCTAAAACTGCATTTTTCTTTCTTCAATTCAACAAACCAAGACTCCACCATCTATATCACTAAATCATCCCTGTCAGTTCTAAGAGGCTGAACAAATTGCAACCAAAGGCGCAATCCAGTTTTAAAGGAATATGTTAACTTTGTTTTGATTTGACATGTTTGTAAGAATATAAATTTCATAACCTTTATGACTTTTTAAAAACTTATCAGGAGATATAGTGTATGAATTAAACCAGATTTCCTGATAGGAAAAGCTGATATGGAAAGAACACATAAAAATAGGCTAATTACATAGTAGAAAAGTGCCAACACATTATTTTCTCTTCAATTATCCAATTATCTGATGAATGCTCACTTTGCAAAGAAGCAGGCACACCACCTGTTGTTTATAGCAAGACAGTGGTACTTTATGTGGCTTGAAAAAATAATTGCAATGGGACTAAGTGTTAATATGATTTGAATTATTTAAAGTGTGATCATGTCAATTTGGTATTTGGACGTGGGCAATGAGGGCATAATTACTTCACAGATTTACCATTTTTTTAAAGAAAGGTTTGCAGCAGGAATGTTGTTTATAAAGATATATTATCTTCCATGACAGATATTTCCTCTCAGAACACTTTGTTTCTGATGTGTGAAACTTTTTATTTATTTATTAGTTTGTCAAACATGTACAAGATAGCTGGTATAAATATAAACATGGACATGAACGAAGGAAATTAATACAAATAAATGGGGACAGTAGAACAGCGATGGTAGGCACGCTGGTGGGCTTATGCATGCCCCCTTTTCAGACCTCTTAGGAATGAGGTGAGGTCCATTGTAGACAGTTTAAGGTTGAAGCTGTGAGGGTTTGAAGCAGGGCCGGATTTAGATGAAAAGAGGCCCTAGGCCAGTGATGGCTAATCTTTTTGCCATCGAGTGCCAAAAGTGGGGGGTGCCTGGGAGGGTTGCATGTGCGTGTGCCCACACCCATAATTCAATTCACACCACCCTCCCTAGAAAGGCTCTGGAGCCTAGGGAGTGTGAAAAACAGGCCTTCCCCACCGCCCAGGCCCTCCAGAGGCTGGAAGCAGCCTCTTTCCCAACTTCTGGTAGGCCTGGAAGGCCTGAAAATCAGCTGGCCAGCACCTGCATGCGCATCAGAGCTGAGCTAGGGCAACGCTCATGTGCCCACTGATATGGCTCCGCGTGCCACCTGTGGCACCCGTGCCATAGGTTCGCCATCACGGCCCTAGGCTATTCCACTTATGAGGCCCTTTCACTTCCCATTTTTAAGTTTGTAAGAATTTCTCCTTATTTTCGGTCCAGTGTTTTAGTGTTCACTGCTTTTAGAATCGTGTAATTTTAATTTCCAATTTTAATGTAGGCCCTTCTTGATCTTGAGGCCCTAGGCTGAAGCCTAGTTAGCCTATAGGAAAATCCGGCCCTGGTCTTAGGTTGAAAAGTCAGAACTTGTCTAACCCTGCTCCTCCATTTTCAAATCTGACTCTCTCTATACATGCCCATAACACAAGCTGTTCCCCTCTCCTCTATTGTTCCACAAATTTCAGTGCCAAATAACATGAGCCAATGGAGTTCAACCACTAAGTCTCTTCACATTGGAAAATAGGACTTAAAAGGGTATAGGAATATTTACATAATTATTCCAAGTATGGTACAACATTCATATTTTGAATAATGAAATAAAAGCTAACAAATGTCAATATTTTAATCCTTAATAAGTCGGCTACTCATTAGTGAGGGGGGTTGCAGTTATTTTGCAGTATGCATATTTGATAAGGTTGTTGATTAATATTAATTCAGGTATGATGCAAGCTCTGTATTTCACAGATATGCTGGGAAGAATTTGCTTATTAAAATGAATTTAAAAAGGACAAGCTGCTGAAATAAGAAGCTCAGTCTAGTTTCTGTTTTGGACCTGTGATGGACAGTGTCTTAGTGACTTTGGCAGGAGACTAACACCAGGTATTGCGCGAAGGTATGAATTCAGTTGGACCTCTCATTGGTTTTCAGCTCTACAAATCATGGAATTCTGGCTGAGGATAAAAGGCATTACTAATATTAAATTAGGTCATATCTGGATAGGAGATTACAATATTTATTGCTAGGAGAAGTATGTTCCACAGTGTTCTGATTTGGTATCTTGTGTGCTTAACATCTTTATAAAAATGCTAGAAAATGTGGTTTGTGCATCTGAAATACAGTACCATCACTTTTAAGTTTGGGAGATAACCTACTGATTCACTTTGTTGGGAAAAAAAACCCATAAGGTGAAGCTATTAAAATCTGATCATCTATAAATGCAATACAATAATCTGCAATCGGGGCAATCTTTGCACACATGCAAACTTTTCCGCTTGAACTGGCATACTAGCTTCTCCCTGCACACAAAGGCATGATGTACCCATGGAGATTGGCTCTTTATTGATGTCATCAGTACAACTTAAAAGGAAGAAATGCCATTTGTCCTCCTGTGTTGAATTCTACATAAGAATGCATCTCCTGAATAGGACTACAATACATCCAACTAAACCTCTTTGCATTAACTTTCAAAGTAACATTTGAAAGCCTCAACCAGCATGGGATGGATATTTCCTTTAGCTGGAAAATGGAAATGCTTTTGTTGCTAATAAAACCAGCCTGATAATAGCTATCAAATTACATAGCCTGAGCATGTTTGGTTGTTATCTTTTCTCTTACAAAATCAGATTTTATAAGACTTTAGCTAGTGAGCCACCTGTGACTCTTATTAAAAAATGCAAATCATACTCTCATCGCCCATGAACTATTCACATAGATAATTCCAACTTATTTCTTCTGCTGCCTTTAAATAACATTTGGAAACTGCAGATAATTTAGAAAGCTCTACCAGGCTGTGACTTCTTATTGAGAGCATATAATTTCATTCTTGTGCAATTTGTTTTGGTTTTTAGAATCTTTTTTCTATGGTTTCCAAGATTTTGCTCACCAGTTAAGGAAATACTACTAGGTTTGCAATGTAAAGATCCAGATCACTTGATGATCTGATAAAGGTATAAAGAAAACCATTAATTTAAAGCTGTCAACATTCAGATTTTTGGTAGGCTAGATCTGGTAACTCTGGTTTTAATGTGGAGGTTATGTTCTGTATGTCAGACTAAATAAATTCTATTGCTAAGGAAATTTGTTTAGTTTCTTTTGCTCTTCTATTTATACACATACTGTTTAATTAAAAACATTTTATTGCAATTCAATTCTGTAAGATGTTTTAGCAGCTACTTCAAAATACACAATGGCATATAGATATTTAAGTAAATTAAATATACTGTTGAGATTTTACCAAGTATTTCAGTGGACAAATGAATGGCAATATTTGAATAAATAGAATTTTTTTATTGACCAAGTATGATTGGACACACAAGGAATTTGTCTTGGTGCATACATTCTTCATGTTCATAAAAGAACATGAAGAATGTATGCTTCTTAGTCAAGAATCATAAGGTACAACAATGATAATCATAGGGTTCAAATAAGCAGTCAAATCATATTAGGAAACAGTCAATATAAATCTTAAGGATACCAGCAACAAGGTTACAGTCATACAGTCATAAGTGGATGGAGAGGAGATGGGTGATAGGAATGATGAGAAGATTAATAGTAATGCAAACATAGTAAATAGTTTGACAATGTTGAGATAATTGTTAAAAACATTGTCCATCATGTTGTTGTTGTTGTTGTTGTTAAAATAAAATAAAATGGAATCTTTTATTAAAATTGTTATTTAACGTTTACTTCATTGAATTAAATATTAGAATTCTCTTCCTGTTAATAAATATACTTAGTACATGACATGTTTAGGTCTTAGAGGCAATTGATTAATTTGTGAGTACATCTATCCAGTCATTAAGTGACTAAAAGAAGTATCTATTTATTCCACTATTAATGAAAAAAACCCTTGTAAAAGCAAATAGCCTTTGCAAAAATGCATGGGATATTGGAGTAAACAGAAAGAAAACTCTTTTTAAAATGGTACTTTAAAATATATGCGTTAAAATGATGTTGTGCAAAGTACTTTTTTCATCACAACATTTCGTATAACGGGAAAATGTTGGCATGTTTCTTTTGGATCTCAAATTCAATCAAAGTGCCATAATTTTGTACCCTTTGTTTTCGGAATATTCACATACTAACAGACTTTCTGAATATAAAGCTATTATTAGTGTTTTAAATTAATGTTTTACTAATAATTATTAAAGAATATACTGCCTTGAATATCCCCAGCTTATATTTCATATTAGTTTGATTTGATAGTACAATCATTTAGGAATGATGCTCCATAGAAATTCGCCAGTAATCAGGAAAATGTGGATCAATTTTTGATGCTTCATTCTTGATTTTTTTTTGTTACAAAAGTAGTTATATTTTATCTATATTCCAGTACAAGTAGTCTTCAACTTACAACAGTTTGTTCAGTGACTGTTCAAAATTCAAAAAGAGCAATGAGAAAGCGTGACTTATGATTGTTTTTCACAATTACAACCTTTCCAGCATCCCCATGATCATGTGGTCAAAATTCAGATGTTTAGTAACTGGTCCATATTTATGACTGTTGCTGTGTCCCAAGATCATGTGATCAGCTTTTGCAACATTCTGATCAACTGCAGTAATTCACTTAACAACTGAAGCAAGAAGCATCGTCAACTGGGGCAAAATTCACTTAGCAAATGTCTCACTTAACAACATACATTTTGGGCTCATTTGTGGTTGTAAGTTGAGGACTACCTGTATACTGCTTCCAGTAAATCACAATTCTATGTCAATATATTGGAAATGGGTCTCAAGCAGCTTATGCTGGAGTGAATTTGGTAAATCATCTAATCCAATACCCTGCTCAGCATAGAATCCAGAATATAGCACACTAAAAATATCTGTGCAGTTTGTTTCAAAATCTCCAACAAGAGCCCATTACATAATTGCACTTACCATGAACTAACTGCATTTACAATGAATAATAAGATTATTCCTAGTTAAACTCTTGCATAATCTTATAAAAAGTATACAAGACCCTTAAACATTGCCAGTTGGTGGGTCCTCAGAGGTGTGCCTTCTTTGGTGCATCTGGCCCTACAGAACAGTCTTCTTCTTGAGTTCCAACAGTCTCCCCCCACATTTTCGTTTCCCAGACAGCATTTGGCTGTTCTCCAGGATAGAGTGAGATCATAGCATGGGCTGCATCAAGGAAGTGTGACTGATTTTTCTGTTCTTGGTTTTATTGTTTCTTTTGTTTTTAGTTGTGTTCACATTGTTTTACTCCGGGGTCATAAACTGATCAGAGTTTTGTTTTAAGATAGGTAGCTATACAACTGTTTTAAATAATGGGATGTGTGTGTGGAGATTATCAAATGTGTAGTTCATTTCTAGAAGATGTTTGACATAATTCAAAATGCATTAGAGTTCTTCCATTTTAGAAGCCTCATCTGTATGTTAGGCTGCTAGCCTGTGGCCTATCTAATCTGTAGGCTACAGCCTATATAATCAAAAAATTCTCAACCCTGCTACGGAAATGAATAAGATTCAGACAAATAATTGTCTTTTTCTGTTTCTGAAATTCTTCATACTGTATATTCAAACACTTTTGGAAAATAGATTGAGGAATATTGTCCTAAAATCTGGTCACTTTTAAAAATCTGCTTGTGGTGCCAAGATGCCCACTTATTATTTGCTTTGCCCTCACAATATTCCCCTCCCCCCTATGGCCAACCTGCTGCTACAGACAACTTAGATGTTTTAATATGGAAGTGGTATTTTTCATATGATGTTGGCCCAAGATATTCCAAGGAGACAGCCTAGAAAAGGAGCATGAAAGAGGAGGTGGATGGTCAGCAATGGGTTCAGCTCTACCTGATCTAGAAGTCTGCTGAGGGATTGCCCCCTTCTGTCTGGTTGCTGGGCTCTGTGCCTGTCTTCAATGCTGTTATGGCTGTGAAGTCTTGAATCTCAAACTTACTTTCTTTCCTTTCCTTACAGATAGGTTGGCTAAACAACCTAGATGTGATTGCTACATTGAGCATTAATATGCAACCTAAAGCAGCTGAAAAAACCAGTCCTGCTTTTGAATGCCAAGTCTATTTGTCCCATGCTGTGGAATGATTGATCTGAGAAGCTTTCTATATCAATTCAAAGTGGGGGTGGGGGTGGACAGAAGGCCTTCCTCTTAGATTTACCATTGCTCCGACAGTGATGGAAACTGAACTTCGGCTTTGGTAGCCACCCACACATACTTTGTAAACCCTTTTCTTAAACTCCAACTCTTCAATAGAATTTAGCCAGGAACTACATCTCAGTTGCATAAATCCACATTAGATGGTAGCCAAGAGATTTTTTAAAAAGCCTTGTAACTCTGTACTGTCGACTAGTCAACAATTGATAATCATGTGGGGAAAATTATGTGAAAAAATTAAAATGAATCCCATAAGCTATACCCCTCACATCAAAACCTGAAGAACACTTATGCATCAGCAACAATAATTCATGTGGCCTCCATATTGCAGTCAAGAGATGCAATACTGCTTGTTGCCAGTTAATGGTCATTAGTTCAATAGGTTGACTGGGCAACAAAGATTTTGTTTCATGAACATTTTTGGGTGTATCTGATAGTTTTCTGGCTGCTAATCATGGAAACAATATGTAATCACACACAATTTTATAGAAATCTTCTGCTTTTACACAATGCCAATGTACACCCTTCAGTACTTGTTGGCTATGCAGCTGCACACATAAAAGAAACATATGAACACATGGAACTGTTGTTGAAGAACACAACTCAAGGAATTTGGTTCTAGGACAAAAAATGTGGCATATGAACCACTTGTTGATCTGATAAGGTATGTTTGCCTCCATTTCACATACAACTCAATGAAAAACGTTATGAAAGTGATGAACAAGGAAGGTGAAGGTTTTTATTATTTGAGACAAATGTTTCCAATAATAACTGATCCCACGTTTAAGAAACTTTTTTTTTTCAATTTTGCTTCAATGACAAGCAGTTTGAAGATACAAATACAGCTAAAATATAAATATTTTGTATACTTAATATGAAGGCAAGTCATTGAAAATGAACTTCATGTTGGGAAAAACCACGGGCTAACAAAATACAAGGTCCTTTAATGCTGTCACTGATGTCATACAAAAACTCAAAAAAGTATATATTGACAGAAAGTCCTGGTGAAATGATATCCAATGAATCAGTGAAAGATGGAAATCACTGGAGAAGAAGAAAAAGTGATTATTTGTACAGCCCAAATAAAGTTGCTTTAAATTTGGTATCTATACCAGGGATGATTGTACAAACAAAAGTATATAGTATCATTAAGAGAGTAAAAGAAGTGAAATGGAAATGGGCTGGTCACATAACAAGAACTGATGGCAGGTGGACCAAGGAAGTTATAGAATGGATCCCACTTGATAAAAAGCATCCACAAAAGACCTAAAACAAGATGGATTGACAACATCAGCAAGTATTGTGGGTCCAATTGGCAAAAAGCTCAGAACCATATTAGTTGGAAACATACTGAACAGGCCTTCATCCTGCAGTGGACAGACAATTGCTGAAATTGATGATGATGATGATGATCAGGGATTACACATTGCTGCCAGTCATTTTCAGATGACAAGTCAGGAACCATTGCAACAGAGAATAAAGGCAGAGGTTGGGTTTAAAATTTAATAAGGAACAGCTGGTAGGATAGTTATTTCTCCAAATGAATATTCATCTAGAATTCATCTGTTGTGTTGGAGAATCTTTTTAAGACTACAAATTTTAACTAACAAGCGATAGCTCACTTCATTAGATGTTTGAAGTGGCTAAACTGAAGTAGGATTTAAACTGGAATGGGGTGGGAAAATGTTACCAGGATCTTCTGAAGAATAGGTTTTACTTCACAATAATCTCCTGTAAAAAATGCCCTTCCTTGTATTTTAATTTTACATTTGCTGTTTGTTAGCAGGCACCTGCTGCCTCCTCCTTTAAGATGTTGAGTTGAAGGGTCAGTCTAGGCAAAATGCCAGGAATTGAAGTCACCTCTTTATAGCTGGGCTGAAGACTTCCTGTTATTGTAATAATTTCCTCAGGAAATCTGGCCACTACAAATGTTCTGGAACTCTCCAGAGATTTTAATTTGTTGCTTGGGCAGCCAAGATAAAATTATATTTCATTCTACATCATTTGTCAATTCAGTAACTCGTGTCCTTGATATTGGATAATTTATATAGATTTTAAAGGAAAACTACCATAGCTTTCTCCTTGAATGCTGTTGTCACAGTGATGTAATATTGGCTCATTTTACAAAATACTCCATGGTCATATCAACTGGTACTATAATTAGGTTGTAACACAATTTCTGTGTGTGCATCTAGGTCTTTTTTACATTATTTGTTGTACTTTTGAGCAACTGAGAAATCTTGTATCCTTGGAAAATAATAAAAAGAATCTCTGAATTACCACAGTACTGCTGCTGCTACTACTACTTTTTCTTTCTTTTTGATTGAATTTTGTGAAAACTCTTATATCTGTATGGTTGCAGGAGGACTTCAAATTCCCCCCAAAAAATAAATCTCCAAAACAAATAATATAAAATAAAATTAATATTGGTGGGAGTGTGTTGTCACTTTATCAGTAGTGTTTCACAGACACTACCAAAATATATGCATGATACAGAAACAATTGCATTGTAATTATCAGTCATAGCTGAAGGGAGAACTATATTTCCCTAGTGGAAAAGTACTACAGAGGGCTGAGAAAAGGTAACATGTCTGGAAGAAAAATGTGATCTTGGCTATGAACATCAGAACTTCACAACTGCTTATGTCCTTTTAATCTAACATTGTAATTGGTACACTTTCTCACAAAGAATAATTGGATGTTCAGTTTATAAAACAAATATCTAAGAGAACATTAGGGGGGTGGTATAAAATTGTGAACAGTATGGAAAAGTGGCTCTCCCTCTTATTTTACAATACAATGGTTGGATTCACAAATCGCATCAAAGCATGGGTTTGATTTATTTTTGCTTAGTGAACAGCATGAACCCCAACTGCCACAGCTTGCAAAGCATGTTCAGACTGTTACATAATTCAGCCAATTGAAGCTGATACATTAAACCATAGATAAATTAGACATTGTGTGAGCAATGTGTCTATATCCGTTATGGCAAACCTATGGCCCGAGTGCCACAGGTGGCTCACGAAGCCATATTGGTGGGCACGCGAGTTCCAATGGCATGCATTAGCACACCTGCCAACTGATTTTTGGCCCTTCCGGTCCTGCAAATTGGCAGTTTCTGGCCTCGGGAGGGCCTCGGGGTGGGGAAGGCTGTTTTTGCCCTCCCCAGGCTCCAAGAAAGGCTCTGGAGCCTGGGGAGACAAAAAAATGGGCCTAATGGGCCCACCATGCCCTTACTTGCCAAAAGCAGGGGTTGCGCAGGGTGTGTGTCGTGCATGCATGCATGGGGTGGCAGGGCACATAGAATTATGGGTGTCGGCACTCGTGCATGCAACCCCCCTGTGCTCCCCCCGTTTTTGGCACGTGATGGTAAAAAGGTTAGCCATCACTGCTCTATATCTACAAGTGCATTTTTTTTTACAAAACACAAATACAAAATGCTTGCTTAGTTAAGATTAAAAATGAATCGACAAATTTAAGTAGCATAGATTTAGAACTGCTTTCTATATAAGGCTAAATAGAACCTATGAATGTACAAAAGAACATTTTTAAAATGAAAATGCTGTACTATATTGAGCCAGATTTGTTTCAGCAAGGTAATTACAACAAAGAATATTATTAAATACTTTATTCATTAAACATGAAACACAGTCCACTGAACATTCAAAAATGCATCACAAATACCATTGACTGGTACTAATGGTTGATACGGGTTGCTGCCAGCATCCTAGGTATCAGCCAACTACTTTAAGATGTGTGATGTTCCAAGTAGCACAGTTTTTTGCAGTTCTGCTGGTGCTATTGCAGGAAGCTGCAATTTGTTGATGTATCTTATAAAATTATTGGATATGGTACCAAGTTCCCTTATGACAATGGGTATCACTGCTACATGTTTCATCCATAATGGCCACATTGTGAGATTTCATGATTTTTTCCAGTTCTTTTTCTTCAACTCTGGCATATTGTCGTTGTTGTTATCAAATGATTTGATCCCGGAAATCTACTTCACAGATTTGATGACACATTACCAAGAAGAAAAGTATTTTCATAATATATGAGGCATCAGCAATAGCCCTCAAAGGCTACTCCAGATTGGTCCTAATTTGTATGGGATCTGAAACTTTCCACATTATGTATAGAAGCTCAAGATTTCAATCACTTAATAAAACACTGATTCCACTAGGAGCAGCATAACTGTAAGCATTTCCACTAATTTCAAGGAAGTCAGGCTGATAAATTACAGTAACATTAATTCACTTTGCGTTAATACTGGGGATTAAAATTTAAAACCTGCTTCCATTCTGGGCTTAAGCACAGCATTACAAAATGGATAAATCTGGCATGTTATATCAAGCAGCATGGCTGTGGGAATTAACAGAATACAGAGCTGTAAGAGACAAATAGGTTTCCCAACAACAATTTTTTTTTAACTTTGACAAATACCAAACTGGGACAAGGTGGGGAAGGATAGGATTATAAATTAATACTTAATACTCATTAATTCTTAATTAGTAAAATTCTTCATTAATCTGTAGAACATCCAATTTCTGAGATACATTTTTTTAAATTAAAAATTTTATCCAGTAGCCATTTTTTACAAAGCTGAACTATCAAGACCTAGTTCCTGGAGGAATGCCTATAACCATGATGGCGAACCTATGACACGGGTGCCACAGGTGGCACATGAAGCCATATCTGTGGGCATGTGAGCATTGCCCTAGTTCAGCTCTGATGCACATGCAGGTGCTGGCCAGCTGATTTCCAGGCCTTTTAGGCCCACCAGAAATTGGGAAACAGGCTGCTTCCAGCCTCTGGAGTGCCTGGGGGGTGGGGAAGGCCCGTTTCTCACTCTCCCCAGGCTCCAGAACCTTTCTACAGAGGGTGGGCAAATTAAATTATGGGTGTGGGAACATGGATGTGCAACCTCCCCGGGCACCCCCCACTTTTGGCATGCAATGGCAAAAAGGTTAGCCATCACTGCCCTATAATATCTATTGCAGCAAAAACAAATGTAAGCATTGCATAAATTTATTTATTTCCATATTCATTTTTAGGCAATTTTCAAAAAGCTGGCTTAAAGCATAAATGCAATACAAGTATTTGTATGGAGAGTTCTGGATGTTGAAAGCTACACATCTAGCTGAGGTTGATCAATATTCCTATAGAATATGGCAGCTGTGAGAGAATGACACACTGAAGGGTTTAGTCACATACCAGTTGTCCTTATTTAGCAACCATAATTGGGACCAGCAACTAAGTCATTAAGCGAAGAAATGGCTAAGTGAAATCACAACTGTGTTTATGATTTTACTTCAGCTTGCCTTTGCTTTATAGACCTGTGAAGGTTGTTGTAAATGTGAGGATTGGTTGCAGTTATTTTTTCATCACTGTCGTAACTGCAAACAACCATTAAACAAGGCAGTTGTTAAATGAGGACTACTTATAGTCAGTGGCTGATGTAAGATATTCAGTTTTTAAATATCTGTTAAAAAACATGGAAACCCACATCAGTTTTGAAGTGTATCACACACTCATTGGTTAATTGTAGTGTTTTCTAATGGTGCTAATTTTGCCTTATTTCCCCAGTTGTGACTTACAGTATTTTCAGGACAAAATTAACACAGCAATAAAAATGCTACAAGCCTCTAATGGGAGAATGACCTTAATCAGTGACTCTGGGCTTTACAGTATATATTATCCAGCTCCTTTCCTCAAGACACAGAAATATGCTTTTCCTTTTTCATAATGATGCTGTGAATTAATCAAAACTGTCCAATGGCTTCACGTGTAATTAGTCCTAATCCAGACTGCTGATTCCAAAATTATAACTTAATGGCTTGATATTGCTCCTAAAGTATAACAAAACTGAATAAATGTAACTTACATATACCAAGCCAAAATGGGAAGGGGGAGGTCATTTAGCCTAGTCTTACAGTCAAAGTACAAGTAATTCTTATGACCACAATTGACCCCAAAATTTATGTTGCTAAGTGAAACATTTAAGTGAGTTTGCCCTCTTCTTGCCAAGTAAGTGAATCACTATAGTTATTAAATTAGCCAAACTTTTAAGCGAATTTCACTTTCTTATTGACTTTGTCAGATCGCAAAAGGGGATCACATGACCCTGGGATACTAAATATGAGCCAACTGCCAAGCATCTGAATTTTTATATCACCATGGGGATGCTACTATGTTTCTAAGTCTGAAAACTGGTCATTTCACTTTTTTCAGTGCTGTTGTAACTTTGAACGGCTACTAAACCAACCATTGTAAATTGAGGAATATCTGTACTTAAAGCTAAAGAAATTTGTTTAGACTGATTATCTT
>JANHFP010002096.1:156938-170886 GCA_032468135.1 Calamaria suluensis | reverse complement strand
TCTCTTAACCCCATAGTGTCTGAAACAGCAGCAGGGGAAGGCTGGGGAACATCAGAGAGCATGTCATCGTCCAAATCTGACTCAGACGTAGGGAGAGTCACAGCTGGGCTCGGCTGGGGAACAGCAGAGGGCATGACACTAGGGGACAAATAAGGTCAACATCTCTTCTGCTGTGAATAAATTGTTAAAAAAATATTTGATTAAATATTCATGCAAGTGTAAGTAAAAGCGGCAACAAAGAAGGGCATGTGCTATTGAGTCAATATGCCTCCATGACACAGGCCTAAACAATTGTGTAAGGATATGAATTTCTCTTCCCAAAGAGCTGAAGGTAAGACTTCACAGAAGTTTGATGCTGCTCTTCAGAATGCCCTGTTCTGTCCCTTACCATGCCCAACCCCACCTAATGTATACCAATAATTTGATTAAATTCTTTATTAACAAAGGAATGCCATCTATATCAGAGCCAATTCACTAGTCCCAGTCTTCTTTGTCATCGTTCTACTTTCTATTTTGCAAGTGAGCATCATACAGTGGCATTTTGCATTTACTTATTTATTTGTTGAGTTTATTTGCCATCTACAGTATGTCTCAGAGGTGCTACTAGTGCCGAGAAGATAAACAAACCTGTTAGCAGTACTTTGGCAGCTTTCAACTAAATTTAATTAATTAATTAATTAATTAATTAATTACATTTTTTTTAACCTAAAACTATGTTTTATGTGTTACCACTCCTGAAAAATTAATAATATTGGCATCAATCAAATCATTCTATTCTGATATCTAGGAAGTCTTTCTTATGCCTCAACATCCCAGCTTTGGCCCAGCCCATCCCATCCCGGTGTGTGTGTGTGCACAGTGGGCATCAGGTGCATGCACACACAGGCCTGACCAACCCCATCCACAGTGGGCATCAGGTGCATGCACACACAGGCCTGACCAACCCCATCCTGGTGGGCGCACATGCGCATAGGAGGCAAGCCAAAACAGTGGGACAGAGCAAGCACACCCAGAGATCCGCATCATATGCCAGCCCAGTGGTGACAGCGGGCTCTGAACCCACAGCGTGCACCAGCTGAGGAAGCGGCAGGCTACGGCTGCAGCCAGAAACCATTGCCCTCCGCACACAAAGCATGGCAAGCATGCAGTGGCCAACGGTTGTCAGCTGCTGCTGGCCCGCCCCCTTCCTCTCTTCACTTCATCCCATGGGATGAGCCTCCTGCCCACCGTCCCACCCACCAGAGACCCCTAGATTCTCTTCCCAATCCCACCCGGGCCCCATAGGCACCATCCAAGTGAGTGACATCCAGGTGGGCATGCCCCCAGGCCATGCCCAGTCAGACCGCCACCACCCTGGCCATGCCTCTCCTCCCCACTGGCCCTCAGAAAACAACCACAATGCTGATCTGACCCTCCATGAAATTGAGCTTTGCACCCCTGATCTACAGTTTTATAAATTTTAGCTGTTTTAATTAGAAGATAGTTGATATGTTCATCAAAAGAAAAAGTTGGTAAATTCTACTTTACACAATCTAAAAATTTTCTAAGAACTGAATAGTCTTTAACTAATACTATTTTTGCTATCTTTGAGAAAGTATAATAATTTTTCTTCTTTTTGATACGTTTTCTAAGATTTTACTTATTACCTAATTTATTAGCTGAAGTATGGAAGAGCTCATATTTTCATGATGTTTAATTTGAGTTAAAAGAGATTGATTATTCATTGATTCTTGACCTGCCAGGTCCAAAGAAAATAATTTAGTTAATAAGAATTTTCATGAGGTCTGAATTTAAATGCATGATAATTCTGCCTTTCCCATATAGTAGTAGAAGCTAATTTAAAAATTCTATAGGAGCCTGAGGCTCAAAACCCTTACGGCATCAAAACTATAGAAAATAGAACCACTTAGTGATAATTGCACCATCTACTGTATGCTTATTAAATATCTTCTAAGGTAGTTTTTCTATAAGTACAAGCATATATACTTCTGGTATAATATGACAAACATCTGAAACAGAATTTATGTAACCTCAAAGCTGATACTGTGAAGTATTAAAACATACACACTGAATTAATTTAAAAGTGAAAATACTTTGGTTATAGGAGAAGCGGTTTTGAATAGGATAAGGTTATAAAGTTTGTAAAGGCTTAAATAATTTATTAAAAATGAAGGATACTAATATTAAAGTAGAAAAAAAACATGTGAACCTATTTTTGTACTCCTCCTGTCAACATTTCTAATCAAATCTTCTAGACATCTTGCTTCTTAAATGATACAAGCAATATTTCCTGTAATAAATACCTCTAAGTCTAATGAGAGGCCCTAAGGCAACTTCAAATGTATGAATTCATTATAATTGTACAATGTAATCTTTAGGGCAAGGAAGTATGTTATCCAGCCTCTTAACTCCACACTGCCTTGGTGTTCCATGAAAAATGTTATACATTCTGTTTACAATGTATTGCTGCTGTTTGAAGTATTGTATGTTCCTGTAGTACATAAAATTGGGACACATAATGGAGGAAAAATCAAGGAGGCAATCTTTCATTTTGTTCTTGTATGAAAAATTCAAAAGAGTGAAAACTCACCCAGAGAAATTTTGCAAGGATATTATTTTCCAATGTTTCGATCAATTTGTCTGTCAACCATGCTGAGAGGTGGAAGGGGCCAGCAAAACCAATTTAGCTTGTGAGGTCCAAAATAGAAATGTTTTAGGAAACCCTGTCACATGTCATTTCTATGTATTAAGCTGCAATGTGTTTTTGTGTAGTAGCAATGGTAGGAAGAAAACTTGATATCAATCATCTACGTCAGCTGTAAATATCTGATAAATAGATTCTGTGCATAGAAATAGAAAATATGTAAGTTGGTAATATGCATTTGGATTTCATTCTAATATCTGGCTGCTTTTCTGCATTGTGTACTTTTAAAACTGTTTTTATAATGCAATTTGAATAACTAATCATGCTCTGGTAGTTGCTTTTGTATCAACTCACTTTAGAACAAAATTGGATCTTGTTTGATAATACATATGTATTTTAGTATATTGCATATAAATAGTACCATTGTATTGTGGGAAGATAAACTGAATATAGTGGAACAAATCACAGCTTAATTTGCTAAAAAAATTCACAACAGTTAGGCTGAATACCGTGAATCTGTGTCCTTAATACACTAAATATCTGTCTTCTTATGATGAATTAGAGAATGATGGTGAGTAATTGCTAAAATTTCTAATCATGTTGAAAATATCCTTGTTTCCCAGTGTAGGATTATGTTCAGTACCCAATGTCTGTGTTCAATGGATTGTTGTATTTTTAAAATAATAAAATACACCTATTTATGCCACTGAAACGTCATTCCATATGGAATGCAAGAAGGAATAATATAGCGAACTCAGACACTGATATTGTAACAAACATAAGCAAATAAAAATCCCGGAAGCCAATACAGGAATTCTCAGGAACTGGAATTAGAAAAACAGGTACCTGCATTCAATATTTTTCATTTCCCATACAGTATAGGTGCCAGAATCCTAGGCAATTTACATACCAAATCTCAAGGTTTAAGGAAAATGTCATCAAGATGCATCAGGCAATGCAAATCCATAGTTCAGATGGTTAAGAGTTTGGATCAAAATTCCAAATATTGGAATTTTTTGTGGATAGATCTAAAGTACAGTAACAGAATCCTGGAAGTATGTAAATAACAGCCATTCGGGAAGGAAAGAAATGCATGAAGGTAAGGTAAAGGTTTCCCTCGCACATATGTGCTAGTTGTTTCAAACTCTAGGGGGCGATGCTCATCTCCATTTCAAAGCCAAAGAGCCAGGGCTCTCCAAAGAGGTCTCCGTGGTCATGTGACAGGCATGACTAAACATCAAAGGCACACGGAACGCTGTTACCTTCCCACCAAATGTGGTCCCTATTTGAAGTTGGGACAAGTAAAATGCATAGCAGAGGCTAATTAAAATTATGAACTATTCAAGTGTTCATTCAAGTTCAATTTCATCATGATAAAATTAAGCTGAATTTGGTCACTAGATGTATGGAAGTTATTACGTTATTAACCATGTTGCTTTGAGATAGAGCTTGTGATAATAACAGATGGGGTAGTAGTAGTGGTGATTTTTTAGACAATTATACACGCAAATTTAATTAATTTCAAGGTTTACAGTTAATTTATTAAGTTTATATTCTAGTCATCTTGCTATTGAAGTGACTTGAGCAACATATTCTCGTTCCTACAAATTGGAACATCTTCCAGAAAACAGACTGGGGTTGGACAATGAAGGAGACACCAGACATCAAACTTCCACTGTGTAATTTCATTTACAAACTTGAAAATATTGGTATTGTATACGCATATGGAGAAAGACCACCTTAAATTGCTGAAAGTCCAACTGAAGGTGCTGGTGAAAGGTAAATAGGATATAGGTAAATCTAATGAATAAACACAAAATGACTACGATCAAAGGACCACTGAGCACTGAAAGAAATTTCTAGCTGTTCTTCGTTTTGTAAAATGTCTTTTGAACTATGGTTCTTCATGTGCCTTTATTCATACATCCAGTAAAAATCTAACTACTTAAGTTCTCTTTTATTCAAGACAAAGACTTTAGTAGAAAATGATAGGCTTTTAAAAAAGCATGAGGAGTTGTGTAGGAGTTTCTGGTAGAACATAAATTACACCTATGCTGCACCAATTGAACTGGTTGCCAGTTTATTTCTGGTCCCAACTGAAGGTGCTGTTGTTGACCTTCAAAGTCCTACATGGATCAGATTATTTGAGATACTATGTCTTCCCAATTTTATTTGTAGATCCAGATTTAATAGAGTGGACATTTTTTGTTCTCCAGGGAATTACATCTGGCTGGCCCAAGGTAGCAGGCCTTCTATGCTGTGGTGCTATGGTGTGAAATCTTCTCCCTTCTGAGATGAGAATGACATTAGTGCTTCTGAAGGTTCTTCAAGATCTTGTTATGCCAGCAGACCTGACTATCCCAGGGTACGGGTGAACTATTGAGATAGTGCCGTTAGGATTAACATGCCTTTGTCTAATAGTCTTTGTTTAAAGAATAGTTTTAGTTTACATTTCCCAGAGATACTCAATTGTGAAATAGCAGCGATAGATAGATAGATAGATAGATAGATAGATAGATAGATAGATAGATAGATAGATAGATAGATAGATAGATAGATAGATATGGCAGGCAGGCAGGATGACACACAGACAGACAGATGGATGGATGGATGATAATCTTTTTAGATAGATAGCTCGCATAGCAACTCTTGTCACGTTCAAAGACCCTGCAAGGATAGTGAAACTGAGTGAAAATGTCGCTTTCTAAAATTCATAGCTAATCCAGGTAAGTTAAATGGCAACTGATCATTTCAATGATGCCAAAAGACAGTTACACGTGCTGCTGTTGGTGATGTAAAATGTGTGTTTTTAATGAACATAGGAATGAAATAAGATTTAATCTTTTGATGCAAAATTAATTTTGTGGAATAAAATTTCGTTTTGGTGTGCATGATTTTTTGTTTTTGTTTAGTTTAGTTTTTGTCTTCGCAAAATATTGGCTTATTGAGAGATATGTTAGCCTCAATTGACATATTGACATTTCCAGGAAGGGTGGTTATTGTCTTGAGAAATACAATTGTACACTGACAGATTCCTATCATTATTCCGAACTGTTGCTATGGGTTAGTAAGACAAGTCTAATAAATAATGAAAGCGAATCATATTGGTGAGAACAGCAGTGGAAAAACAGTGGAATACGCAGCACTGAGATGAGCCCACTTCTGCTTAGCCATGACATCATGCAGTGTTAATGTCATGTGCTACAGTGAGGAAATTGACTTACCGTATTATAACTTCTGCTGCAGGATGGTAATTAACTCATGTCACCACAGTAACTGCATATCTGAATAATTAGCAGCAGAGGGGGAGCTGGACTAACAATGAAGTCTTCACTTTGTGTCCTGTTAAGTCTCATGAGCTTTACGCTGGCAACTCAGCTAGGTGGTAGTGGTCATGCAGGAAGGGAAGTTGCATGTAGGATCATTCTTTTTATTGTTCCTGGTAGTTTAAATTCTCTTTTCAGAGCTTTATTATTTGACAGCTGTGGGCATGTTTCTCGCTGGACTACATCTGATTTGCAGGTTCATTGTTAGCCGCTGACAGCAAGAGTGGAAAGGCAGGAGTAAGCCTGTTTCTGGGTGAATTACATAACAGAGGGAGACTCTTCCTTTTCATAGTGGCATGACCTGTTTGGTTACATATGTGCTAATTCAACAGAAAGCTCCAATTAACCTCCCTCCCCCACATGCTTCTGCAACTATTCCTTTGGAAACGGCTTGTTCCTATTGTTTCTGCAAGCCTGTAAGATTAACCTGCACTTTAAATAATCCTCTCTTTCTCTCCCCCCCCTCTGTGTTTGCTGTTTATCTCCCTCAGTAACTTGTATAAAAGGTTTTCCTTATACATATGTGCTAGTCGTTTTCAACTCTAGGGGGTGGTGCTCATCTCTGTTTCAAAGCCGAAGAGCCAGCGCTGTCCAAAGATGTTTCCGTGGTCATGTGGCCGGCATGATTAAATGCCGAAGGCACACAGAATGCTGTTACCTTCCCACCAAAAGTGCTCCCTATTTTTTCTATTTGCATTTTTATGTGCTTTCGAAACTGCTAGGTTGGTTATTTAAACAAAATTGGTAACTTTCTAAATCTTAGACACCTATGTGTCTATACTTCAGTGGTGAGTTGCTGCCGGTTCACCACAGTTTGGGTGTAAAACAAAAATTTTACCCCTTAGAAATAATGCTTATGTTACCATATTTCTGGTCTTCTGAATTTACAAATTATTTTGGAAATAATGCTTCCTTTAAAAGCATTTATGTAATCTTTAAATAAAAGAAAAGTAAAAAAAAAGATAAAGAATGTTTATTATTATTGTTATTGTTATTAATGTTCCAAATGACAATTTCTGTCTGTTTGAAATACAGACAGAACACAATTTGCCAGATATTACAGTTGTTGAAGGCCAAAGTGTACAGTTTATTGATATTGCTGTACCAGGAGTCATCAGAGTCAACGAAAAAGAATGGAAAAAATCATGAAATATCACAACCTGGCCATCCAAACTGCATGGCTAAAGATGAAACATGTAACAGTGATACCCATTGTCATTGGGACACTTGGTACCATATCCAAAAATTTTACAAAACACATTAAGAAATTGCTACTTCCTGCCATAAGACCAGCAGAACTGCAAAAAACTTTGAAAATCGTATATCTTAAGAAGTTGATATCTAGGACGCTGGCAGCAACCCGTATCAACCATTAGCACCATTAATCAATGGTATTTGTGACACATTTTTAAATGTTCAGTTGACTGAATTTCATGTTTAATGAATAAAGTAAATAATAATCAGTGCACAGTCAGCCAGATGTTCAGACTGGGTTTGGCATTTTTGTCTACCTATCGAGTCCTTACCAAGGAGCTGGATAGGCAATGATGGATGTTTGATGGTATTACAGATATAGTCACAGGATGAAAGCAGTTCCAAGTAAAGCTACGTTCTGCAATTGACTGATAGCAAATTTGTCAAAGCCTATGGTGTTTAAGTGGTGCTCCAGTTGTTTTGAGAGTGCACCCAAGGCGCCTATTACAATTGGTACTACCCTTGCTTGCCTTTGCCACAGTCATTCTATTTCTATTTCTGGCTTTTTGTATTTTGTTATTTTTTTTCCATTTCCAGTGCTGTCTCCAGGCACTGCCACATTCCCTATCCAGATTTTTTGTCTTTCTTATCGATAGCTGTTAAGTCTGGGGTGTTATGTGGCAGGTGCCTGTGTCTGGATTCTGAAGTCCAAGAGCGATTTAACTTTTTCATTTTATGTGACTTTCTATTTTATGGTCCCACCAATTAGTTGTTGTTAGTTGTGAAGTTGTGTCCGACCCATCGCGACCCCATGGACAACATTCCTCCAGGCCTTCCTGTCCTCTATCATCCTCTGAAGTCCACCCAAGCTCACATCTACTGCTTAAGTGACTCCATCCAGCCACCTCATTCTCTGTCGTTCCCTTCTTCTTTGACCCTCAATCTTTCCCAGCATTAGGATCTTTTCCAGTTAGTCCTTCCTTCTCATTAGGTGGCCAAAGTATTTGAGTTTCATCTTCAGGATCTGGCCTTCTAAAGAACAGTCAGGGTTGATCTTCTCTAGGACTCACCGGTTGAATTGCCTTGCAGTCCAAGAGATTTGCAGGAGTTTTCTCCAGCCCCAAAGTTCAAAGGCCTCAATTATTTGGCACTCAGCCTTTCCTATTGTCCAACCCTCACAGCCACACATTGCAACTGGAAAAAAACATAGCCTTGACTATACATACTTTTGTTGGCAGGCTGATGTCTCTGTTCCTTAGAATGCCACAGCTTTCCTCCCAGGAGCAAGCGTCTCTTAATTTCTCGTCTGCAGTCCCCATCTGCAGTGATCTTGCAATGCACCATTGTTGCTACTTTTGTCATGCCTCTGCTTGTAGTCAGTTTGTGCAATCTTCTTGAAGCAGCTTACCAGTGATCCACTGTTTCTTCAGTTTCTTTGCATAGGTAGCACTTACTGTCTGTTTCTGTCTTCTCAATTCTGGCTTTGTATGCATTTGTCCTTAAGGCTTGGTCTTGTGACTGAGAATTAATCCCTCAGTCTCTTTCTTTAACTTTCCTGATCTTAGCCATTGCCAGGTCTTATTATTATCTGCTTTCCCTGCTATTTTTTAATGTACTGGCCATGTAGTGCTTTGCCTTCCAATGCCTCCATTCTGTTCATCATTTTCTCTTTCTTGTAGGCCAGTTTGATCTCTCCTTCCTGGCAGTAAATCTTCTTCATTGTCCTTCAGATATTAGTATTGTAATTACTATCATTAATAATGTTAGGTTTATCAGTCCCCTGTTAGAGGTGGAATTAGAGTTGTCAGTTCTTTAGGTAGTGTTGGTCTTCATCCACATTGAGTTTCCCCATCTTTTCTATTGTTTAGTATATCCCAAATTTTGAGATAATATTGTGGACATTCTCGTAAAATGGCTACCCAAGAATGGGCAATTACATAATGACATTTGATTTATAAAATATATTTTATCAAATAGATGAAGGTTGAAATTGCCTTGAACAACCTGCTTAACCCTGTAAACTTAGTGTATCTATTATCTGTTTTTCCGGAGTGTGGGCATACTTCCAGACAAAGTACCTGCTTTCATCTATCAGCCAGACTTACTTTTTAGGAAAGATTCAGTGGTCTATGTGAGCCCTAAATCTCAGAAAACATTGAGAACCCAACAGAGGAAAGTCCATAAAAGATTTGGTACTCAGGACATAGGAGTTGAGCCTTGTATTGGTTTGTTTGTTTTTTTCTCTTGGCAAGACCAATAACTGCTAAATTTATATTTTTTTTCTGTTCAGAGTAAAACATTCTTGAATATCTAGCCTCAATTTTCTTCTATTTTATTTCTAAAATTACTGGATTGTGTTGCACAGAGAATAGTCTAAAGCAGTTTTTCACCTGGCGTATGCCACCATTTTTATTTATTGAAAATTAAATAATTATTTATCACAATGTATCCATTTCATCTAAAATGAAATTCATTTCTTCAAGCCTACTTGCTATCAAATCCTTCATGAAAAATAGCATCACAATATCTCTATTTTGGAGCTTCTAATGTGTTTACTAAACTTGTGTTTCCTAATGTCTGTAGTATTTAGAGCTTCCTCTTCCTTTTCTCCTTCTCTATTTATTCTTAACATTCTTCTAAGTACTTCTTAAATTGTAAGACCTAAATCCTAAATCATGTAGTTTCTCTGCACAAGGACTGCTGATGTAGCTTTCAAAATCAACTGCATTCTGGGCATCAAGCCCTCTCCCTTTATTTGCATTTTCTCTCTCCCCTCCCTTTCCCAGCATTTTAGTTCTAGTGTTAAAATCCCAGGGTTTCAAAAGGCAAACACAATCTGCCATTAGCAAGGTAACCCTTCAGTTTGTGTCATGAAACTGGATACTGTGCTACTAAAGCTGAATAAGTTGGCAGTATTTGGTGCTATGAATAAAATCCTATTCCTCTTCCCACATCTCAGCAGGCCCTTTAGCAACATACTTGAGAGATGATTTTGTAAGATGATCCTCCCAGCATGGGGCATATTACTTTTTGGTTTGTGGATGACAGCTTGTCGTCCTTTGTAGGACTGGTAATCTGTGTCGTGCATATCTGCTAAATAAAATTATATAGGAAAAGTTGGATAATTTTTAAAAGCAGATGTCCTATTTCTGTTTAACTGAGGAAAAATCCACATCTACGTAATGTTTAGTTTTCTGTTTTCAGACTATTGGTGTGTTCTTGCACAGATTTTACAGTAAGAAATCAGTATATGTGTTCATATTATATTGTGAATAGTACAATTGCAACAAACCTAAAAATCAAAGCACTGCAACGTTCACATTTCTTAGTCATCTTATACATGAATGATCTAAACAAGGATTCCTTCCGTATCATACCATTCTATTATTTATATATAAACATCCCTATTTTTGTAAAATTGAAGTCAGTGGATATTTTTTTACTCTTCCAGATTCAGCTGTATGGATTTAATAGAAGACTTTGTATTAACAGTCTTCTATTAAGGTTTCTTATTCATTTTGGTCAAGTACAAAAATGATCCAGTCTTACAGAAACAAACAATTGTTTGACTAATGGCTACACAAATACACACACACACACAAACACGTGTGCATGTGTTTATATATTATCATTTTTATTTCCATCCCAGCGGTATAGAGACATCTCTGTTCCAAAGTAATCTGTTCTAAATTTATATCTTTGTATTGTGAATAAACTTTAGGTTTACATGTAGTGTAATGTATTTCTGATGCAATCCTTTGAATGTTTAAAGTATAGTACAAAAGCAACCATTACTCCCTGCTTCTAAAAACTGGGCAGTGTGTGTAATCTTCTTTGCTAGGTTTAAATCAAATTAAGAAAAGATTTTAAGATGCCTTCAAGTTGGGGTTTCTAGGTAACTGCGTCCATGTAGTTTTCCTGATACCATATATTTATAGCCAACTCTAAGGCCAGAAGTTGGATGTGAATCTTGTCCTCGTGCAGGCCTGACTGACAAGGGCAAGGACAGTATTACACAACTCTTATGCCAAAGGCAGAGTTGCACTTACTCAAACTCCATACAAAGGTCTTTGGTCAGAAGCTTGTGAAATAATGTATATCCCTCTAGACTATTTTTATTAATTATGCCACATTGTTTTCTGTCAAAGTGTGGACTGAATTGTAAATTGTTTGCATACAATGAATTCAGAACAGAATAATACGGTAGGCACAAGGTTGCTTTTGTGAAAGGTGTGGGAGACTCTCTTCAAACCAAATGGCAAGTCTGCACATATTTTATTGGCATTTTTTTTTTCTGAAGTGGTTTTCCATTGCTTTGTTTCTAAGGCTGGGAGAGAATGTGACTGACTGAAAGTCACCCAACTGTCTTCATGCCTAAGGCAGGACTAAAATTCACAGTGTAGTCCTATTCCTTTAACCACTACACCAAATCAGTTGCCACACATTGCATGTGGTATGATATAAATACAACAACAAAACTGATATAGAGCAATGTGCATAACTAACCTAATAACATAATGCCACCTCCATGAATAACATAACACAAGCTCCATTAATCAAAATAATAACCTGATATAAATTAAGCCAGCAGTCATAGTGGTAATATCAATTTTACAGTAGCAGTCAGTCTCCAAAGTCCATCCAGGTCATAACCATCTTCTGGACGGCTGTGGGGGAAGGAACCATTCTGACCTTGAGGGCAAGCTATTCCATCGAAGTGGATGGCACCCCCCCCCGCATTTTCTATTCATTGTAGATTCTACTTGGAATAGAGGGTCTTGAACGCCTTTAGGGCATTGCATTATACATAATTGCCAGAACCATGAATTGTACTTGGAAACAAAGCAGAAGCCAAAGCAGCTCTTATAGAAACAGAATTATGTAATAATAAGAGACTCAACCATAAACAATGGCACATATGTACATTATAAGATTCTGAACAAGAGGAGACAAGGAGTAATGGACTGTCGTTGTCATATCCAAATCTAGAAAGGACTGAGGCATCAGTCAAAACTCAGAAAAGTCTTCTTGGAGATGCTGTTCAGTACCAAAGCACATTTGCTATCAAGTTAAAAAAAACAAAAAAACAGATCAAAGTGTGGCCTGTTAATGTAGATTATACAAACAGGGACCTGAAACTATGAAATACTAAGACACAACTAATCCCAGAAAGAAAGGGTAAAGTCATCCAGAAAAATTAGTATGGGTGGTGTCTTAATCACCCCAACAATAAAGTGAAGCAGTTAAGGAAAGGTACCATTATCATCATACCTAACTTAAGGCTTTGGTCCAAATGGAGGATATCACAAGTGATGAATATGCAACTAGAAATGTATGTCATATTACCTACATATCTAAACATGCCTTAACTCATCTTTGATTAAGCCAGTTTGGTTTTAATAAGGTAAATTTACTGGTACATGATGCATCAAGAGTCTCTCTAGAAAACACTTCATCTTACTTCGTGCTTTGATATATTTAAGAAACATACATTTACTCAGATTGTTGATAAAATGCACTTTTCAACTTGAAAATAAATATAACAATATTTAACTGAAAGAAAAAAGGCCCTATAATCAGTATATCCACCATTTCTCGTATTCTGATGTCAGTCTAATGCCGACTGCTCCAGAACATTTGAGTGCCTCTCAATGGAAATGAAAGATGATATTGGTGATGTCAAAAGCAAATTCTGTTAGAGGCTGCCATGGGCTTGAGGTATATGTGTGGCTGTCAATTTGAGCATCAGCATTCTGTGTACTTCTTCCCCATACGCATGTGAGCTGCAAGGCCCATATTTATTTATTAGATTTATATTCTTTGATCTTAAAACAAAATAGAAAGCAGTCCTTCTTCCAGTTTTTATCCCCAGCCACAGGGTCCAAGGTAGGTTCATGTGGAAGAAAGTGACAAGCCAAAACTTACCTCTTCCTGGATGCCAAATATGACTTAAGCTTTATTCATATGTAAATAGTTATCAGCACCCAAGCAAAAGCACCTTATGATTTTAAGGGAGCAAGAGGACTTCATTAATATTTGATTAGGATTGAGAAAGATTCAACAACCTAACATCATAGAATATGTATGGTGATACAGCAGACACACTATTAATGAATAAACAAAGACAATTATAACAAAGTATTTCAATTCTGTTCATATATTTTTACCATCACTAATTTAAAAAGTCTTTTTTAAAAAACAAAAGCATCATCTAATTATAACTGGACCATCAGATAAATCCATCCATTGTTAATAAATATCACAAAAGGTAACACCATTCTCCGGCCATTTCTATACATAGCACGAGCTTTGTTCAAATCATTCAGCAATTGTGAATCCAAGTTTAGCATCATGTGTTTTCACCATGGGGAGTCAGCCAACTTTTAAATTATTTGGATGAGCAGAATTAGTACAGAACACAGCACAGTCTACAAATGTATTGTTGCAAATATATACCGGTATATCTATTTTCCATTAATACTACAAACCTAAGTAGACGTTCAGATAAATCCAGAATTCTAAGGTGGTTTTATTTTCAGTAATTTTTATTACTCAATATAATTTCTTAAGGTGGGTCATATTTAGTTTATAACTAAAGAACTTATTGACCATTTTAAGGAAATTTAACATGTAGATATTATCCATGTTGTTGACAAATCTAAACATTGTTAATGTTACCCACAATAGAAGAGTTGCAGAGATAGTTAAACTGACAACTTTTGTTAGAGAAAAGACACTAATCAAGAAGAAGGCCAATTGGATGTTATGCGTTGAACAAAAAAAT
>JANHFP010002096.1:123840-129698 GCA_032468135.1 Calamaria suluensis | reverse complement strand
GAAGTTGAAGTCCACCAGGCTTAAAGTTGCCAAGGTTGGAGACCCCTGCTTTAGTGTTTAGGGGTGGGGAGGTGAGGGTTTTGAAATGCAAGTTCTGTCAAAGGTTGCCTCAAAATATTAATGTAAGAGTTAAAAGAAGAAAGGGCAAGATATCCTTTCTTCATCCCTTTTTTGAATGGAGCTAAGGAAATAAAATGCTGGGCTGTGCCACAACAGACTTATACTGCATTATTTTCATGAAATCGGCAACAAAAGGCAACAGTCAATTTTTTAAAAATAGCTTGTTTCTTCTATTTTTCTTTCTTTCTATCTTTGTGTATTGAATCAAAAATTATCTTAGGTAAATAAAAAGACAGTGATGATACTGGGGTCAGGGCAGCAATTTTTAATTTCATTTTGGTATTCATTTTAATAAATCACTAATCAATATGTTGTTGCCCCTCCCTGAACCTAGCTTGTTTTTCTGCCAGGATACAGCTCTGCACTATTTATCTATTAATTTTCAATGCGAGGATCTGATATTTACGTTGCTGCTTGTTCTCAGAAAGCTGAGAGAGCAAAGATTTTCCAGATCTCTTTCTTTTTTAATTGGTAGTATGACTAATCTATTCCAATCTTTAGCAATCTGGGAGCCCCAATATATAGGCATAAACAGGCTTGCCAATACTGAGGCCCACCAGCTTACTTTTTACTTTAGCAGTTCTACTTACATCTAATTGCTGTGCCATTTTTTTTTCTATCGTGAAATCAGTTTGGCAATCTTGGAAAAAAAGCATTGGAGCTAGGCACAAATAGTTGTAGCTTTGGGGCAAAGTTCCATATGAGATAGGTGTTTTAGAGAGGGGTCTCCAACCTTGGCAACTTTCAGACTTGTAGACTTCAGCTCCCAGAATTCCTCAGACAGCAAAGCGGTCTGAGGAATTCTAGGAGTTGAAGTTCACAAGTCTGAAAGTTGCCAAGGCTGGAGACCCCTGTTTTAGAGTATCTCTGTACAAACACAGAGCTTCACCTCAGGGGTGAAATGCTACCGGTTCACTCTAGTTCGGGCAAACGAGTATGATAAAAACTACCAGTTTGGACTTTTGACAGCACGTGACAAAAGGAGGCTTGGGAAGCTAAGTAGAACAGCGAGGGGAGGAATCAGCTGTGAAGCACAGTTTAACTTCGCTAGAAAGCAGGCAATCCTGCTTTCTAGCAAAGCTAAACCAGGTGGCACAGATTATCATCTGATCGTAGCTGTTTTAAACTACCAGCTTGCCCAAACCAGTAGCTTTTTAAATGTGCAGTGTGCGCTTGTGCTTTTTAAATGTGCAGCCAGCAAACTGGTAGAAAACCAGTATTATGTATTATGTAGGCTGAACTGAAAACAGAGCAATATTCAGGGGCTAAATGCTGCAACATGGAAACGATGTTCTGCCTACGCATCAGAATAGCTTCTGATGTGTAGGCAGTCTGCAGAACATAACCTTCTAAGCTAACCATCCAAAGAGACCACTTTTTAACTGACAGCATGTAATGCAGAGTCAGAAACACATGGGAGGACAATGTAGCTGAAATTTATAACAGATACTGACTTCCTCTGTGCAACCCCAGGGACACCAAGCAGCAGAGAACTTAAACCTAATGACATCTTTGAATATGCTTCAGATGCAGCCCTACACAGAGTCCAGGCCACTAGACTAGACTCAAATTGACTCAGTATGGAGTGTGCAAATCTTCAATTCACCTGCCAGAATTATGCAGAAGCATCCCTGACCATAGATGCATAACCTAGGTCCATAATGTTTTTTTTAGTTCATACAGGGTTACCATGCATATTCTTGATATCTTCTGGAAAATATGTCTACCGAGCAAAGGTGACACATTGCTCAGATTTATGACGGCAAGATAGGGCAATAGTTCCCAATGAATCTGGGTGGCAGTGACTTTTACATTATCTTGGGAACTATAGCTCCTAAGCCAGATATGCAACTTGCTGTATTTCTCAAGCCAGCAGAACTCTATCCCCGTAAGTTATGTCATAAGCAGATGTTTTTTTTAAAATCAAACACAGTATTGCTTTTATTACAGCTGTATCTGCAAGAATCATAGTATTTTTGATAATGATGATTTGCATTGATTTTATACATACTTTCTACCAAGTGCATTTGCTGCTTATTTGGTTTCCAGGTGAGTTTATTTGCATTTGGGGAGTTATTCATCACACATTTTGGGAAGGGGAGGGGGAGAAATTCCTATGAGTTTGTGTCTTCTGGTCAAGATCGCACGCCTGCATTACTATTTACCACTTCTTCCTTTGTTGGCAGCAGGAGTCCAGAAGGTAAGTCCGCAAAGGCACGGCAGCTCTCAGGATTTCACACTTCAGAAGTAGAAAGTTGTTTTTTCTTGAGGGAGAGATCCTGAATATTTATTACCTTGGGGAGACATGATTTATTTAAGAAATTTCAAGACACCCCCTCCCCCTTCATTAACATTTTAGCATCAGTGTTTGATAGGAAAGGACATTTTTCCTCTTCAGGATTTCTGCACACCTACCATTCAGCAAGTGAAATTAAGAGCATATTAGGTTTGGAAGTATCAGAACCCATGCAGGGAGGTGCAGCCAAAGTCAATTTCTATCCTAGTGTATACCTTCTACCACATAGAACAACCAAGGCTGGAGGTAGAACTGGAATTTTAAAAAATCATAAAAGAGATCAATGTACATTTGATTTTTGAAAATGATTAGAATGGGATGTGCATGTTGGAGGAATTCCAATAATAGTAATAACTATTTGCCTATAGTTAAGTTGATAAGAGCACTGTTAGCTATTGCTAAGTAAGCAATGTTTTGTGGATAGCAAACTGCAAAATTCAGGAAGTATATTTATGGCTACTGAGTTTACATTACTTATTATCTATGATTTCATGGATCTCTTTTTAGGATATAACAACTTTTAGTTGTTTATTATTTTTACAACTTATACTCCTGCCTTCTTTTTATTTTACTAATTCCAAATCTAATTTAATTTTATAAATTAATATACCTCTAGATATATGTCATGAAACAAATTGGATAAGCCCAATTTCTTGAATGAATCAAATTTTGTACAATTGGAAAAATATTCTACAATTGATTATTTGTCTTATTATCATCTAGTCATTAAATGAACATTGAAAGTTATGCTTTCCAATTAACGAATAATCTTTAGAAAGACAGAGCAATGCATTTATTTTCTGTTATGCAAAGATTTCTGAGTCAAAAATAAAAGGTCTTCTGAAAAACACGTTTAACATATGGGTTGAACTACACACCAAGAAAGTGAGGCACACATATCCCATATTATCAATTACCTTGAAATGGAACAAAATGCCATTCACAATTCATAATTAGGGCCATTTAAAGTGCCTTTTCTGTTATAGAGAAGAAAAAGTTGATTGTGACTGCAAACCTAGTTTCAGCTTGAAGGACAATACATTGTACGAATGTTTGTCTGCTTCAGCAAGCATTTTTCTTCTATTTATGATTTTTATTTATTTAATAGATATATTATTAAAAATGAAAAAAGGAGCAATTACCATTCATTAATATTTGAAGAATAAAGAGCATGTGTTTATTAAGGAATTTAGGTTCTGTACAGTAAATAAGTAATAAAAAGTAGGCATTAAACAAAAACATTATTTAGTTCTGACTAGATGGCCTCAGATTGTAGTACAGTACATCTAAACTGAGATTCCCTGAAAAGTTGACAGACTTTTCTATCTAAAATGCTTCTTTTAGTATAACATAGTTGAAAAAGAAAGTAATTTATTTATTCTTTTAGTACAATTCTAAATTTCAGTTTTCATTTTCATGCCCCTTTGAAATAATTTCTCATTTGGGTTTTTTTTTTTGTTTAAATCTTATACATTGTTTGTCACGGGTTGTTTTAGCTGCTACTTTTTCAAACCAGACTTGATGGCAGTTTACCTTTGGATGATAATGAGCTCTTGGACACTTGTTTTTGAGAGCAGGTTTCCTTTTCCAATTGACTTTGTTTTATTTCATTTAAGGGGCGAATTAAATAGGAAGTTGGAATATTGCAATCTGAAGTGATAGGCTCACATTTATCTTTTGTTTACATTAGCACCTTAAGATCCCACAAATTTTAAAAAATAAAGTTGGTGGGAGATTAAGTTTCATGGCTTAAAGTTTGCCCTTGTGCTCAAAAGAACAGAGCATTGTAGTAGTGGTAGTTAAGCTAAGTAGTAGATTTCCTACAAGGAGAACCTAAGCAATTGTATTCACAGTTAAATAAGGGTTTTGTGATTGGCCATATTAGTCAATGGAGGCGAGTACCGTAATATCTAAGAATCTTCTATTATCCCTCCAGAAATTAGACTGCCCCCCACTCTATTCTTTCTGAAGGCCTTGAAGACGTGGTTCCGCCTGGGGAATCCAGAGTAGGAAGGAGGCCATTAAATGGCTGGTAGGAATATGTGATGTTGTTGGAGTGGGGGTAGGGTTATAAATTGTACAATAACATATATGTAAATCACCATGTGTGATTAGGGGGCAATATAAATTTTATCAAGCAAGTAAATTTCCTTAAAATTCTGGATCTGTCTTTAACCAAAAATACCATCTATCCCTTTCTTAAAAGTGAACCTTATGAAAATTTGGCATGTGGAAGTTTACTTGATAACTTGTGGTAAATATAATTAATTTGTGAAATATGAGAATAAAGAGCCTTTACTGTTTCAAAATGTAGATGTGTTGCTGTAGGTTTGTTATTTGAGAATATCTTGACTTGTTTAGCCATAAATAAAATTGGTTAGGTTTCCTTTGTAGGAAATCATTTTAAAACCATGGCATTTAATTTCTTTCCAAATTCATTTCCTAAAGTTTTAGTGATCTCAAGGTGCCAATGAAAATTGACTATATGTTCCTTCTCTTACTTCGAAAGTAACTGAATGGTCACCTGATATTTTAAATACAGTGTATAAGAAAAATTGTTATTTTCCAAAATGCAACTATTTTAAAATGCAACTATAGGTGTTATGCAGACATAACACCCATGTGAAGTGGAGAAAGTTTTGTTTAGTATCTTTGGATATGTTCTTACTTTCTGGATTCCCAAGTAGCTAAAATCTGCAAGATGTCCTGATTCAGCCTTTATGATAGATCTACAGTATCTCTACCAAGACAAGATACTGTTCAAGATATGTATGTGTACAAGCTTCTTGTATGCACAGAAATAGCTTTTTAGTTCTCCATTTTGAACTAAAATTTTATTATTACCTTACAAGTTGATATACTATGTCCTAAGGCCAGGAAAGAGAAGCTACTCTGAAAAGCTGAGGAATCAGTTTTCAGCAAATGATATAGCAAATGTGAAGATTATCATTGGCTACAGTCAACTCCACTCCCTTACTGAAGAGAATCAGAAATCGCAGATGACCTGAATGTATTCTACTGTAGGATCTTCCCCTGCATTTTTACATGTGTCTTTAATAAAACACTGGAGATGTGTTATGTTCCTTCTTGTTTCAAACACTCTACTATCATATCAGTTGCCAAGAAACCTTCCATGAAGGAGATGAATGACTACAGGCTGGTTGTTCTGAAATTTGCAGTTATGAAATCCTTTGAAAGGTTAGTGCTGGCCCACCTGAATATCATCACGGATCAAACTCCCTTGCAGTTTGCCTACCAAATAGATGATGCTGTCAATATGGCACTGCACTATATTGTGTAACATCTTGAATGCCCAGGGACATATGCACAGGTCCTTTTTGTAAATTTCAGCTCGGCACTCAGTATCTTCATTCCAGGAATTTTTGGTTCTAAACTAATTAAGTTATCTGTGTCTATTCATATGTGTAGCTGGGTTACAAGC
>JANHFP010002096.1:111340-118840 GCA_032468135.1 Calamaria suluensis | reverse complement strand
TCCCACGGCGGGACATCGGGAAGCTGGCGAGGAAAAAAAAAACAAAAAACCCCCTGGGACTTTTAAAAATTGCGTGACACCGTCGACGGGGGGGGTGTAGCCACATGTGCGCCAGTCCATCTGCCCCCCTCGTCGACAGTGTTGCGCCGCCGAAAACCCTACCTTCCTGCTTTCTGCTTCCTGCTGCTGGGGAGGAGAGCAGGTGGGTGTGGCCTTCTCCTTGGCTGCTCTGAGCAAAAAAAAAAAAGTGGGACTTTTGCAAGATGTCGCGGGACGTGGGACTTTTGGCCAAAAAGCAGGTCTGTCCCGCTAAAAGCAGGATGAATGGTCACCTTAGTCTTGGTGTATTCAGGTCTTTTCCCATATAAGATTGAGAGTATCTTGGCAACGTTTTGACAAGGTCACACTCGTCATCTTCAGGCTGGTGCTTTCTGCTTCATGCTTGTGCGAGCAAAGTGTGATTGGAGCTGCCGTCTTTCTATAAATACTGGTGGGGTGTAGACTTTGTTGCTGTAAGCTGGTAGGTTGGCTATGTTGTATCATCATGATTGGTTGATGGCGTTGATGTTTGCAGATTAGTTGGCTGTTTTGTAACATCCTGTGTGGCTGAGATTCGGACAGGAGTGCAGCAGTTAGTGCTGCTGCTGTGGATTGGCTTCTGGGTGGTGGTTGCATTTTGTCTGTGGGATGGGTTTGTGTTTGGTTCTGGTGAAGGTGATTGGTGGTCGCATTGTATGTTGTTCTAGGTCCTATGTCGGTTTTCGTGACTGGGACTTGTTTGTTGACTAGTGCTAGTTTCCAGATGTCTAGTAGGTGGGAGGTATCATCACGTTTGTTCATGTGGGGCTGTTTCTCTATTTCAGTGGCTTCCATAATCTCCTGTTGAAGTGTTCAGTTTTGGAGATTAATTTGGTTCTTTCAAAATCAATTTCATGTGCTGTAAACTCGCAAACTTGGAGCCAAACCAAAGCCTGAGATGTCACACCACAGCCCCCATTCAAGATATTACATCACAAAACTCAGAAGGTTACAACACAAAGGCTCCAGATGTTACAATGCAGCCAACCCCCCAAGATGTTGCAGCACATGACTCAGGATATCACTACACTAGAACTCAGGATGTTATCACACAGCCCATTACCCAGGTCGTTACTACACAAAAAGACTAATGGGCAGTCAGCCAGCACATCAGCCACACAGGATGTTACAAAACAGCTGACTAATCTGCAAATATAAACTCCATCAACTAATCAGGATGATACAACACAGCCAACCAACCCACATACAGCTACATACCTGCCCCACCTATATTTATAGAGGGACAGCAGCTCCAATTACACTTTGCTTGCACAAGCATGAAGCTGAAAATACCAGCCTGAAGACAAGTGGGACCTCATCAAAAAGTCGCCAAGATACTCTCAATCTTACACGGGTAAAGACCTGAATACACCAAGACCTGCATACCTATAACCGTGAAAATCTATGAAAATATATACTATAATATAATATGTGTGTGACCGATTCACTGTGTCAATATATATACACCCACTCACATTTTCCTTGTACTTTTATCTCATGAACATTGAGAAAAATAGTAATAACATACAGCTTTATTTCTTTGCCCTAAGTATATTTAACATTAAGCTAGAAATCAGTACATAAGTATTTATGTTAAAGCATAAGTTTTAAATAAACACACAAACATTTCTGATGTGAAGTATTTAATGGAAAAATGTATTAGTGAACATAATAAAATATTTATTTTTTTAAATATTTAAGCCAAAATTGAAAAGTAATTGAGATATTGGAAATTTAAATAACACAGAAGAAAGGGAGACACGACAATATATCAATATTTTTATATCATGACAAAGAATACAGCAACCATCCTCTTATGCCTTATGATAATGTTTGTAATATCACATATTCTACTAGCAAGGTTAGGCTGCTCAAAATAATAATTGTATTATAAGCGGGGGCATGCCTGTGTCTGCATGCATACACACCTCTAATGAAAACATCCCCCTGTCATGGCTATTGTGCGACTGTGAAAGATACTTCAGAGCAAGGGGAAGCAAAATATTAAGCCTCTTGCCCTATGTTATGGCCACAGTCTTTGGCCCCCCACATAATATTTTCAAACAGCCATTGCAGAGGAAGGAGAGGGCAGAAGAAGGCTGGATTAGGGCTCCTTTGACCTAGCCCCAGCTGTACAGAAGGGGAGAGTTCCAACACAGTGGATCAAAAAGTGTCTTTGACAGCCAGGTGAGCCTGCTGGTTTTGTTTGCCGTCCCCAGGGTGCTCAAGATTCTCTTTGGAAGGAGAAGCAACAGAAATCACTCCAGAGAGTTTAAAATTGGAAAGGTTGCTCTGTTCCCTTATGTGATACCAAGGAGGCCTTGGATGATATAAAATACACATTAGAGCCTCAACTAGCCTGATAAAAAGAACCTTTACTTGTGCTGTACTTAGAACTTGTTCAATTTATAGGAAGGAATTGGAATCAGCAGATTGTTGTGCTAGCAGTCTACAAATGCTTAATAAACAGCAGAAGATCCTGGAAAGGAATTGTAATTAATTCAGGAATTCAACACTCTTTATTTGTTAGATCATGTAGAGAATGCAAATGTTCAAATCAAGTCACCAAATAAAACACATGCTTGTTATTTCACTTTATTCAGTCTACTATACATTTACAGTACCCGTATTTTTTTTCTTTGTAAAAATCAGACCCAGTTTGTAATCTTCTGGTGGAGAACGTCTTATTTTTATTTATTTAAAATAAAAATCTGGTCTGGCTTCCCTACAAATTTTCCCTTTGTTGTGTTTTTTTTTTAAAAAATTTTTTAGTTTTTTAAAATGTTTGTCAATGTACGTACATAATTTCTCCTGTTTAATGATTTTTTAAATTTAACCTACTCAACTTAAATGCAGGTTCCCCATTACATATTTTAATGTTTAATTATAAATATATAATTATAGATAATGTTTGTAAATGTATAGATATAGATATACATACAATATTTCATCAACTTTTTAAGTGAAAGTAGTAAACAGAACAAACTCCATTATTAAATTACTTATGCTTCCGCTTAATTTGCTTTAGGAGGTCAGAATTGTTCTATGTTATAGAAATCCGTGATAAATACTATATGTTGTATATGCCTAATCAAAACCTTTGTTTTAATATGCTAGAAGTTCCTATTGATTTCATTTGATTATTAAATGATAACTGAGATCATTCTATTCTGGATGTTATTTTGCTCAATGTCCTTTCTCATTCAAACATCTTTTTTTAGAGTATTATTTTGGCCTCTCATTATCCTACCAAAGTTTAGTCACATATTTGCCATCTGAAGATAATCATTTTTCACAAATCATAATCATTTTTTTAAAATGTAGCCTATTCAATTGCAGGGTTTTTATTAATACTTTTAAATGTCTGTATATGTATTTGGTTACCATAATGAAAAACAAATCTACTTCAACGTTGCTTCTGTTTGGAAGGTACTTATGCCTCTTTGTCTAGTGCCTGGTTTCTTTTCCAAATTTATTTGTAAAGAAAGAAAACAGGCCTTGCAATATATTGGCAGCATTATGGAGTTAGATTCTTGGCTAAAATCCCTGGAGATCACAAACAATCACACTTGTTCATGGTAAAGGAAGTAAAAGTAGCACATATAGCAGATTAGATCCAAAGCCAATAGCATTATTTCTTTAACAAAGAATGAATATATAACAACACTTAAAAGTCTGGTTCAACATATGTAGCATATAGCTGCCATTGAAGGTGATTTGGAAGACTATTAAACCACAACAAGATTGCTTGTGTATAGTCTAAATGAGAAGAAAAGAGAAAAGAAGAGTTTATTTAGGAAAACCAGAGAGGTGAAATCCTTATTTACAGTTTTTATAACTTTTATTTGTGGGCAAGAACATTCAGAAGGCCTATAAAACTATCCGGTGTTTTATGGACAGAATATAAACTACAGGGTTGGAAATTTTATTGTATTCTTTTAAATGCAATTAATTATTTTTGTTCCAGTAGCAGTGTTGATTTGAGTCTCAAAAATAGATTTAAGCAATGTTAAACCAATTTAGAGGTAGGGAAAATGTTCCCCCTCGGGTCAAAATATACAAAAGTGGGTGTCAATAATTTATTTCACTACATTCCTGTCTTAGTGTATTCAAAGACCATTTTTGATAGGAACAAACAAATATGCTTCATTAGCATGCATCCCAGTAGAATAGTCAGTTTACATTCCAGGAATAATTTTGATTCCATAAGTACTCTAAGGTTCTAAATTTCATTCTTTAGAGCAAATGGCAGTCTATCCAAGACAAACAATTTCTCTAATCTAAATGGTATTTATCTCAATCAAGCATACTTAGGTTAAAACAGAGGTCTTCAAACTTGGCAGCTTTAAAACGTGCAGACTTCAACTCCCAGAATTCTCCAGCCAGCATAGAATCCAGTCAGAATTCTGTGAGTTGAAGTCCACAAGTCTTAAAGCTGCCAAGTTTGAAGACCTCTGGGTTAAAGTATAGACAAGTAGGTTTCCATACTTTCAAATGTAAAAATATTTTCAGATCAACAAGCTAGAGGTAGCATTTTCTGGTCATCAAGATGTGATTTATAGTTCCCATCTCCATAATACAGAATGATGCTGGCTGATACTGATGTAGCAATACCCTATTGCCAGTGTGCTTTTTGTTCAGTATTTCATCCTAACCCAGCTCTCAGTTGGAATTCATTGGTGCTGTCCTCAGAGATGGAAAAACTAATTGCAGCTATGCCATTTTGGGACAGTGTATGAGACCAAGATGATGATCTTTAGCTAATTTTTATATTCTTCCAAAAATGCAGGCAACAGTCTATTAGTGTCCTAGTGAAGGTTATTGTCAGGCACAAAAGAGGAGGCCCATATGTGAAGGTTCAATTAGATTGATTTATCACTAAAAGCCTTTGCATCTTCTCAAGTAATGGTCCACACCTTCTTAGAGTTAGATAACGGTCAATGGCATTCAAAGGGTGTTGGACTTAGTTTTCTTGTGTATATAGAGAACTACTAGATCAGGGGTATCAAACTGGTGGCCTACAGACCAGATAGGCCACATGTATCCCAGCTCCGGGAATGGGAAAAAGTCACAAAACATCACATGAGGGCAAAGTGACATGGCGAGTTTGACATTCGTTTTCTAGATTGATCTCCCTTTTCACTCTGCCCCAAGATTCTGCCACCTCTAGTTATCTTAAAAAGAAATTAAGATTTATTAACTAAGGCTTTCTGTTATATTTCTCATGAATCTATGACGTTCTCTATGAATCTTTCAATCCTGCGGGTTAAGAAACAGGCAACGTCTAAGAAAAGGACCTTCTCTGTTGTTGCTCCTGCTCTTATTCACCTTATCCCCAGAGGTTAGACAAGCCCCCATTCTTCAGGCCTTCTGGAAGAGTGTTAACATCTGGATCTATCAATTAGCAGAGTTTAGGCAACCCTGGGAATGACTTGTGGCTTGACAGCACTCCCTTTGCCTGGTTAACCTCTTCTTGTTGTTGTCAGTTGCAAAGTCATGTCTGACCCATCGCGACCCCTCGGACAATGTTCCTCCATACCTTCCTGTCCTCCACCATTCTCTGGAGTCCACCCAAGCTCACGCCTACTGTTTCAGTGACTCCTTCCAGCCACCTTGTCCCCTGTTGTCCCCTTCTTCTTTGGTCCTCAATCTTCCACAGCATTACATTCTTCTCCAGTGAGTTCTTCCTTCTCATTAGGTGGCCAAAGTATTTGAACTTCATCTTCAGGATTTGGCCTTCTAAAGAGCAGTCAGGGTTGATCTCCTCTAGGACTGACCGATTGGATCACTTTGCAGTGCAAGGGACACGCAGGAGTCTTCTCCAGCACCAAAGTTCCAAGGTCTCAATTCTTTGGCACTCAACCTTTCTTATTGTCCAACTTTCACAGCCATCCATTGCAACTGGGAAAACCATAGCCTTGACTATAAGCACGTTTGTTGGCAGGGTGATGTCTCTGCTTTTTAGAATGCTGTCTAGATTTGCCATAGCTTTCCTCCCTAGGAACAAGCGTCTTTTAATTTCTTGGCTGCAGTTTAAGTCCTATGGGAGGGGCCAATTGTCTCCAAGGTGTGGCCTTACTCCCACATCTACCATGCTTTCTTAATTGTTCTTGTCTTCTGGAAGCTCTGCACATGCACACTGGGAATGGGCTCCAGCTGTTCCTCTGCCTCGCTGCTGTCTAGCTCCCTCTCTGCCTCTGATGCAGAGCCCTTGCCTGAGCTTTCCCCAGCCCCCAGGATTGGCCTAAGTTCCTCCCCAACCTCCTCATTGTATGACTCTGCTCCCAGCTCTTCTGGCCACTGTCAGGCCACAATATCATTAACTGGAGGTGTGACAAGTACCAAAGGTGATGAGTACCCAACAATTTGGGTTGTTATTTGGGAATAATATAGTGAGTCACAAGGCATCCAGAGTGAACAGATTCTAGCTTGTGCATTTGAGTACCAAACAAATAATGAGTACTGGTACAATTTTTTCACGTCAAAAATGCATGTACTAAATTCTATTTCAAAGCAGTTGAGTAGCAGGTACCACTTTATGGGGTACTGAGTGCTCCCTGAGCTTGGCTGTTTTCTTTCAGATGTTTCATTACCCAACTAGGTAATATCATCAGTGCTAAAACTGAGTGGGGTTTGTAGAGTGGGGGAGGAGGACTATGGAGTCCTTGGTGCTCTCTGAGCATGGTGGTTTTCTTGCAGACATTTCATTACCAAACCAGGTAACATTTTCAGTGCATTGAAATGAGGGGTCCTTGGTTTACACAAGCCCAAAATCTAAGAGAGATTTTTTACAAAATGTTTTATAGATGGCATTTAGATCCCAAAAAGCTAGCTTGTATGTATCCAAGTATGAAGCCTAAGTGTTGGAGATGTGAATGTGAAGATGCTACTTATTATCATACATGGTGGACATGTAAGAAAATTAAGGCATTTTGGATAAAAATATGGTGGGGGTTATGCAAAATATTTTTAAGAAAAAGATAAAATTTACTCCACAGTTATTTTTGTTGGGAATAATTGCAGATTGTACTGCTATAGAAACTAAATTGATGTTAAATTTAATAACTGCAGCTAGACTTTTGGTGGTGCAGCACTGGAGGAAGGAATATTTACATACTATTGAAGAATGGACATTAAAAGTAGTGAACTTAGCAGAAATGGCTAAAATTTCAGCATATTTGAAGGATCACTCAAATGAAAGATATATATCGGAATGGAAGAGGTGGATTGACTACATTCAAAAGAAATATCAGACTAAAAAGTTGCAATTAGCTTATGAATGAAGAGGAACTATATTTTCTTTTTGGAACCAGATTTTGTTAGTTGCAAGGAGAGTTAAAGATCGAGAAGGAATTTGGACTTTATAGAAAGCTAGCTTATTTTAGTTTATGTTTGTTAAGTGTTATACCCTGTATTTGCTCT
>JANHFP010002096.1:11524-23928 GCA_032468135.1 Calamaria suluensis | reverse complement strand
ATTCTGTAAACCGCCCCGAGTCCTAGGAGATGGGGCGGTATAAAAGTCGAACAAATAAAATAAAATAAATAAAATAACATTTTAAAAACATTTTTAAAAAGGGTTCAAATGGCCAGTATATTCAAAGTTTAGTTAAAAAGCATATTGTCTGTTAGGAATATAAATACTATAATTCTGTTTGTTTCTGTTTGGCTGATTTACCAGATTTTATCAGTAAAAAAATTAAGTGCCGCTCCTATTTATTAACTTTATGATAAGCTTGTCAGATATGAGCACAATATTTCCATAAAAGAAAATACAGTCTAATAATTCATAGTCCTAAAAACTCATTTTATCTGTTAGCAGATCTGGATGATTACAGAGAACAGGACTGAAGCCAAACATGGCTTGGTGGGGGGCGGGGGGGGGGAGAAGAGAAGCATCAACAAATTTGGAGATTTACAGGCATAATAATTGAAAAAGAAAAAGGAGAAGAAAAGATGAAGAACCCTAAATACAATCTGCCCAACAATATGTTGAGGTCTCTTCAAACAAAATGTGTGGGTGTGTGAAGGATAAGATATCATTAGATGGAACAGAAGTGCATCCAAATTGTATTTCAGACTAATTAGCCCTATGTTAATGTCTTATGACATTACTCTTATTACATGACTTTGAATATGATTCCTTTTGGTTTTTCTTTTCATTGATCGTCATAATTATTGTTGAAGATACTAGTGATTGTAGTCTTTGTGTTCCATAATAGAGAGACTGAAGTGGTATTATGCTTTGAGTTCCTAATGACAATGTTGCTGACACCAATATGGCATCCTTACATTCCTGAAGTCTATTTAATGATACCCTTTTTATAAACTGGCATACTTTTAATTAAAAGTTAAAAGTAATTCATTAATATCATCCTAGAGCAAAATTAAATAGAAATAAATCATGCTGCAGAATAAAATATAATGTCGTATTATAAAACAAAGATAAGTTATAAAATATCTCAGCATTGTAAGTCAAACAAATGTCTCAGTGAAGAAATGCCTGGATGAAATAGCACCAATAGACAAACATTGCATGCACCAATCACAACTGAACAAGGAAAGATTTCCGCATTCAGGATGTCTTTAATGTCAAATGCCTTTCTTACCAGGCCACTTGTAGATGATCTGATAGATGGGCTGAATCATTTTGAGTAATTTAGTAATTGTCAGTAGCTTGAGTGTTTTGGCCAGTACAATAGAGATTTGATTGATGGGATCCTGGTCTGTATCTAAACTAATTTTTCCCCAAAAAATTATTGGTATTTCTTGGGATAGGGAAAAAAGTAAAAGGATAGGGAAATTTTTTATATTCATTTGATTATACAACATCTTGGTTTTCAAGATTCAAAGGTATAATACAAAGTATGTTTCTAACTTTAAAGCATATTTTACATTATATTTTTATCTTTCAATTGGCTAACAATAGGAAATTCTCTGCTCCAACGTTTTCAAAACAATTACTAAACAATTACAGTTATCTAATTACTATTTCCATATTCTATTGAGCACATCAAACATCTTATTTGTCTTGTGAACTTAATCTCCTGGGCGACAGCACCCCTCCAGGTCCAGGTCCCCAGGCTTCCTCTCTCCCTCTTTCTTTTGGTCTTGCCCCTTTTCCTCTCCACCCCAGGCCCCAGTTCTTCACTCTCTAGAAGATTTTTATAAGAACGAGGACACCTTCTGGCATCAACCATCTGAAAATAATTCGTTTTGCAAACAATTACTTGGTCAGAAATTGATATTTTCTCCTGGTCTCCCTTATCTTCCTCGGAATTTGTTTCAATACTGCAATTTCCCTTTCCCTGTATCTCAGAGACACCACCCCCCTCAGTGCCCTCAGCACCTCATCCCTTCAAGCTCTTCTAAGAAATGTTATATGGATTTCTCTTGGGACATTGTTTATTCTTGCATAGCTTGAATTGATTCTATATATCTGATCAGTGTCCCCCCACATTAATGCTTTTTCCACCCCAATCAAGTCTGATAACAGTTGACTCATTATTTCTTTTATGTACTTCCCCACTTCTTCAATTACATTTTGAAATCTCAAAAAGCAAGATAACTTCTGTAACTCCATAACTGCCATTGCATTTTTGAGCTTCTGGTTCTATTTTTGTAGTGTTTCAATCCTTTTATCCACTTTCTCTGTTTTGTCCTCTATCTTTTCTATTCTCTGTTTATTTTCTATTGTGGTTTGCTATAGATTTTTAAAATCTTGTCTAAACTCTGTTGACTCTTATTTCATCTGCTCACTCAACCCAGTTAAGTCTTTTCTCATTGCCTCAATAGCTTGTAAAATGTCTTTAAGTGATGGTTCAGTCTTCTGTGGTAAAAAAAAGAAGCCACTGGGCGCTGAGCAAGACCAGCAACAGTTGAAGGGGGAGCTGAGGCCAGTTTTTTAGGCCCTTTTGAAGGCATCTTTCCAAACTTAAAATCAATCAAATAATGCAGCAAATAATCCACCAGTTTTTAGTCAAATTTTCCTATTATTCCAATTAGATAGATGTGGACAGTACTAGAGAAATGTAGCTTTTAATAGGTAAAGTTAGAGAAGTTAGGGGAATACCCAAAAGTCCAGGATTTTGCCGCTCAGGATGTGGGTGAAGACAGCCAGAAGAGGGAATGCCTCCCAAACCATGCAACACAGATTTTGCAGATCTGTGTGGCTTTGAAGCCAGACTCTCAGATGCAGTTATCTCTGTTAGTAGATATGTTCAAGGTGACCAAATTTGTTTTTCTTTCTTTCTCCACTGGGGCCACATGAAGCAAGGAAAGAGACACATGTGAGGTAAGGAAAAAAATGGTAAAATGCTCCTTTCTGGGAGATTAGGGGCCTGCCATCGAGACTGGGGGGACTGCCGCCCAATTTGCTGTGAACACCAGCCAAACATTTTCCAAATTATAGTCCACCGTGCTCTTTAAAATATATATATATAAAAATAGCTACCATAACCGCTTCTTCATTCTGCTCAGACCACAACTTCTGTTTCGAGGGAAGCAGAATCCACCACCCTCTAAATCCTTATTCTAATCCACAAACTGGAGAGACTCACCACCGGGGCAGTCATCCAAACTGGCAGATTAATCAAAACAAAGTATCTCTAATCCACAGGCGTTAATTGGAAAGCAACTCTCCACTCCATGCTCAGTGGAAATGGTGGTCAGAACTGCCGCCTCCTCACCTGCGACTCCTAGGGTTTATCTGGGTGATTTGGGGTGATTTCCATTGCCCCAGTCGACCTAGAAATGCGCCCCTCAGGTCGGCCACCCCTACAAGGTGACCTTCAGCTCCGCAGAGCCCACCAACACGGAGGAATCGGGTCACCTGGGATGAGTTTTGTCCCAATGCGATTGTCCCGAGCGCCGCCGGATATAACCCCTCTAAAATAATTTTAAATAGGTCAAATTTTGACTGTCAAAGAAAGCGAACTGAACAATTTACCATGTTTCTTATCAAAAAATCCATCATTTTGTTGCCTATGCAACAAAAAACATTTCCTTACATATTATGCAAAAGAATAATATGCGGAACGTTAAACAATCATTTTGACTTTCTTGAATGTATGATGAAATATCACAAGCAAATTCACTGCAAAGGATCGTTGGCTGGTGTATCATGTATTCAAGGCATCTTCCTAGCAGAAACTTGCAACTTGTGGGAGAATTAGAGGTATTTTTGGATGAAAGTGTGCAGTTTATTATTTCCTGTGGAAAGCACTGGGAATAGTTTTATATTAAGACATAGCAAGGTAGAAACCTTGAAAAATTGAAGACATAAATGTGTAGACCATATCATCAATTCACAGGAACTCATAGTGAGGGTGGATGAAATTCTTAATCGTGTTCACCTGACTCAAATGTGGAATAATTTTGTTCAGGTAACTAAAGAAATCTGAAACTACATAAATAATTGGGCTGTAATAATTAATAAATAATTGGGCTGTAATAATTGAAGATAAGTTACACAAACAAAGCTGGTCGATTTGTATTTGCTTGGATAAGTGTATGAATATAACCAGACTGTTCAGATAAGGTGTCAATGTATTTTGTTCTGCTACATATTGGTGGAATGAAAATATCAGATAGTTGTCTCCAACCAGCTATCTGTCTGTTTTCGCTTTTGGAATTTAGGCATGATGACTGGTGATTTTAAGAACCATAGTCTGGAAGATATATCTGATAAAGCTAAAATAAAAGTGAGAACAATAGTCATCTGACGGGTGGTAAGTAGAAAAAAGTGAGAAATATAGTTCTGCTTTTGAAATACTCATTCCAGCAGAATATGTTGTTCCATGTGTATGTGTAATAATTACCTCAACTTCATGCAAGTACAGATTTGCAAATAGACATAGGTTTAATGGTATAGTAAGAACTTCCACATGTTACCATTCAACATCCCTTCCCAGCCTATGCTTACCAGAAGCAGGAATTTGAGGTTGAAAATTCCAGAATCATCCTGAGAAGTTGCAACACTCTGGGAGTCTACCAATTTAAGAAAGGATATGCTACAACATGATATTTACTGGTTTGCTAGTAATAAAAGAGCATCTCTATTGATACTATTATCTTTGCACCCTGTACTGTGTGCTGAGAGCTTAATTATTTGGACTGTCCATAAACAAAAAATGTACAGGAAGACAAAACTGGATATTCCTCAATACCAATTTAATAAAAATGTATTCTTAAGAAGTTTCATAGTTTTTGTGATGAAAGTGACAGTTCTCACACAGAAATTAAAGGTAAAGGTTTCCCTCGCACATATGTTTCTGGCTCTAGGGGGCGGTACTCATCTCCATTTCAAAGCCAAAGAGCCAGCGCTGTCCAAAGACGTCTCTGTGGTCATGTGGCCGGCATAACTAAATGCCAAAGGTGCACAGGATGCTGTTACCTTCCCACCTAAAGTGGTCCCTATTTTTTCTACTTGCATTTTTATGTGCTTTTGAAACTGCTAGGTTGGCAGAAGTTGAGACAAGTAACGGGAACTCACCCTGTTATGCAGCACTAGGGATTTGAACCGCTGAACTGCCAACCTTCCGATCGACAAGCTCAGCTTCTCTTACCCGCTGAGCCACCACATCCAGATTACTCTAATTACTCTAACAGAAATTAAGTTCAGCATTCTCTAATCACCATATCACTCTAATCACCAAAAGGCACACACATTTTCTGATGCTGGAATTGTGCATGATATCCTTTGTACAGTCACTTGACTGATGGCTATAACTTCACCTGCCATTCTCTGCAATGATCTACTGCCTAAATAGAGAGCACAGTTGTAGTAAAGTTGGAAGAGAGTCAATCTGCCTGAGGCTGCTCAAGGAATCCACAGACACTCAGATGGTCTTTATCCAAACAAAATGCCAGGCAGATTGTTCATTTCTTTAAAGACCTTTCTAATATTAGTATTCTCAGGCAGCTACATCTTTATGCTTTGGTTTAAAATATTAGTTGTGAGATAATTTACTGGATTTTAAAAATGATATTCCACAATATTTTCTGATGAGAAAAACCAAGCCGATGAGCTTGGCTTGGTGGAAAATTACTGAAACATTTGTGAAAATCATGAAAAAAAATATTTATTTTTTATAGTAGCCATTCAATTAGATTAAATCATACAATTACAACAGTAAATAAAATGGGGATATATCTAGTAGACTCTATAACTATAGTCCAATTAAAGATTACACTTACATAAATTTGAAGAAAAATCAGACATGACGTTAATGAAAACTAGAAAAATATTAATATTGGGGCAACTGACAATTTTCTCTTTTCTGCATGGTGGATGTAGGGAGAAGTCATAGAAATACTTCTCTAAAATTTATTTTGTGGTGAGGAATCTTTTTTATATATACTTCTGTACCAGAAAAGCTTAATGCAAAAGTAGAATACTGGTTAAATTTGCATTTAGAATGAAAGGACAAAGATCTAAGTGCCCCTTTAGCTACTAAGATTACTGAATGCTTTTGACCAATCACTGCCATTTACCATAACTTAAAAAATGATTGGGCATCAAATGAGTGATAGCATGCATGAATTAAGATCAAGCACATCAGTGAAGTTCAGCTAAAGCTTGTGGGTGTTCTTATCATACAAACAAAAGAAATAGCCTTACACTAAGTTAGTCCTGTGATCTACTTTAGTTCATTATTGTTGCCACAGAACTTCAAGAGTTTCCCAGGGTTTCCAAACAAGAGTTTCTCATCATTTCTATCTAATCCTCTAAAATGAAGACTCTGAGAACATCCTGAAAAATCTCACTGAGTTCAATTTGTCTTCCTACCATCCAAATACACACAATTGCAATCAGAATTGCACCGTGATACTATTGCTGGTTTGGACTATTGGGAGTTATGATTCAACACCCGGAGAGCACAATTCCATAGCCGTACAGACAATTTTTCTTCTGTGATTCAGGGCTAAATTTTTAATCAATAATATTCTACTGAGTTATCAGAGGTTTAAAAAAGAGCAAAAAGAAAACCGAGAAAGGGACAGAGCTCAGTGGTATGGCATGTTTCTTGGAAAAAAGACTCTATGAAAGCAGTCTGTGTCTCAATGTGAGATTATGTTCTGGTAACCAGGAAATTCTCTGCCACAGGGAGGTGCGACCCGTTAGATTGATCTGCTCCCAATGACAGACGGACTCAAATTAGTTTCAGAGGGAAGTAGAAGTTGCTCCTGATGGGCTTTTGGATGATCTCTAATGGAGAAGGATGGGCATACTGCACCCATCATGAATATTTGGTAGCTTTCATACAGGGGTGAAATGCTACTGGTTCAGAGCAGTTCGGTGGAACCGGTAGCAGAGATTGGGGCTGGTTCGCAGAAGCTGGCTGGTCACGCCCCCAAATCAATCCAGGGCCCTGCCATGCTTGCCTGCCTTCCGCACTGCCTTCCCAGTGTCCCCATGGCCAGCTTGTGAAGGCAGGCGAACAGAAGACAGCGCAGAAGGCAGGCAGGCATGGCAGGGCTGTGGGAAAGGGAGAGAGCAACCTAATTCCTTTCCCGCAGCTCTGCCATGCTTGCCTGCCTTCTGCACTGCCTTTTTCTGCAGCACTCCCCTTCCCTCTTTGGATCGCCCTGCAGGGGAGGTCTGCCTTTGCAGAAACCAGGTGGGTGGTTTGTACAGAGGATTAGTGGGAGGGGGATGCACAGCCCTCCAGACTGGAGAGTGGGGCAAATGAATGCTCCGAAATTAGCTTGGGCAGAATGATGTGAGTGAGTGACATGTATGACATCAACATGGCCACGCCCACCAAGCCACACCCAAGCCACGCCCACAGAACTGATGGCAACAATTTTTAGATTTCACCCCTGGCTGGGCATATAGTTTTAGTTTGCATAGAATAGATGGGTACTCTGGGAATAAATAAGTTATAGCTAATGCTTCTGGCACCCTAGCCAAAATGTGCCCAAACTAACCACTACCGTTCTTACCATTAGCAGATAATATGCATGTGCTATAAGTGTAACTGAGGCTACTGAGTCTGCATTTTATATATCTTACTTAAAATGAAGTAAGTGAAAGATTGACTGATCAGGACCATGATGTGTGATAGAGATGTATGTCCGTAGGTCTATCTAGGGATAACTGTGGCATATGGAAAATAGCAACTTTGCATATGAGGAATAAATGGTAAAATGATGCATTTATTGGTATGAGGTGGTAGAAGAGTCAGTTATAATTCCAGACATTGTTCAAGAGCTACCTTGGGATAGTTCATAAACTGATCATATGGAAGGTTCAAGAGGAGGAGGAGGAGGAGGAAGAGGAAGAAGACGAAGAAGCCAATTAGTTCCTATGACAAGATCCTGAGCATGCTGCTGTATATACCAGGGGTGAAATTCAGCAGGTTCTGACAGGCTCTGGAAAACTGGTAGTGGAAATTTTGAGTAGTTGAGTAGAAAACTGGCAAATACCACCTCTGACTAACCCCAGAGTGGGGTGAGAATGGAGATTTTGCAATATCCTTCCCCCCAGAGTGGGGAGGGAATGGAGATTTTGTAGTGTCCTTTATCTGGAGTGGGGTGGGAATGATTTTGCAGTATCCTTCCCCTGCCACACCCACCAAGCCACACCCACCAAGCCACACCAAGCCCATTAAGCCATGCCCACAGAATTGATAGTAAAAAAATAATAATTCCACCACTGGTATATTTATATACATACCCATGGTTTTCAAAGAGAACTTCAGGAATGACTTTGAATACCAAACCTCACTGATAGGGGAATTGCCAAAAACTGCCAAAGATCAAGAAACAGAAGAAAGCAAATTGACTGTCAGAAAAAACAACAACAATGAAAATTGCCAGCAGGAGAACTTGCAGGAAAGAATCTTGGAGAGCTATTAGAAGAGACAAGAAACAATATTACAACAACAAAGGAAGACTTCCAAAATATCTCTGAACTCAGAAAGAAGTTCCAAATTCAATTGGCATGCTAAAGTATGCAAACGGCAGATAATAATTGATTCAAATAATTTAAAAGAGAGATGGAAGGAGTTATGTATACTAGAGTTGTAAACATCCAGGATACTTTAAAAATTGCTTTATATTTACAAACATTTCTTGTACTAGAAAATGAAGTTAGAAATTAGTTCACTGATGAAATGGCCAACAGATAAGGTCAATCTACAAAAGAAAGGAGATTGACTTCACTGAATTTGCAAACCATCATATCCTTAATTTCAAAAATTAATGCATAAGGTCATCCAATGCAGTTTAGAACCCTATATAGAAAAGGAGACACAGTTTGGCTTTAGGAAATACTTCATTACTGATGAACCTCGGATAATGGAGGAAAAACAAAGAATTAAAAAAGGTCAGTAAATTATTCATTTATTACAGAAGGACCTTTGATTGTGCTAGCCATGTGAAGTGATAAAATTCCTTAGAGAATTGAAAATCTCAAAACGTCTCTTAGTGTGAAACCTATGCACAGCCAGGTAGAAAAATGGCAAAAAAGGCTAATTTTCTTTATATGCAAAATATATATTGAAGGAAGCTAGATTAGAAGAAGATGAGTGAGGTTTTGTAGTGAGAGAAAGAAACATCAATAACTTGCATTGTGCCAATGACAATACCCTGATAACTGAAGGTGCAACTAATCTTGAAGCTGTAGTAATGAAAGTCAAGAAGTCTTGTGGGGGGAAAATGGGAGTAAGCTTCAATATAAACAAGTCCAAACTAATGGCAAGAAATACAGCAATCTGGTTTAGGACCGAGAATGAAAATGTTGAAGTGGTAGATACTTTTCTTGATAACCCAATTCCCATAAGTCTGTAATTATGGGATAGATGGGGGTAAAAGAACAGAAGACACCCAACAGTTAGGTGGATGGACTCAATTGCAATGACTCAGCATGGGTGAACCATTGGATAATTTGAAGGTAAGGTTGATGATAGATCATCTTAAAGGTTTCCCTCGCACATATATGCTAGTTGTTTCTGACTCTAGGGGCCGGTGCTAAATGCTGTTTCAAAGCCGAAGAGCCAGTGCTGTCTGAAGACGTCTCCATGGTCATGTGGCCAGCATGACTAAAGCACGGAATGCTGTTACCTTCCCACCAAAGGTGGTCCTTATTTTTTCTATTTGCATTTTTATGTGCTTTCGAAACTGCTAGGTTGGCAGAAGCTAGGACAAGTAACAGTTTCTCACCCCATTATGTGGCACTACAGATTCAAACTGCTGAACTGCCGACCTTCCGATCAACAAACTCAGCTGCATTACCCACTGAGCCACTGTGTCCCTAAAATCATTTTAGAAAAGTTTATTTAGGTGTGTTTATGGCTATGTTTTGCCTATTTATATCTTTAATATATCTTTATATCTTTAATTCAATTAATAAATAAAAATAAAAAATAAATAAAATAGATGGTCATTACCACCGATTTGGTGTCATTCCTTTTTATAAATTATTTCTCAAAATGGGTTTCCTGCCCGAGTATTTATTTTTAAAAGAGAGACAAGATAATATAAGAATGTTTTGCTAATGAAGTTCCATGAATGGTCAAAGTTCATGAGGGACTCTTAAATTTGATTGACCCAATACAATAAAAATACACTCTTTGAGGGAGGTGGGAGATATAGAAATACAAAATACAAATCAATCAATCAATAATAAAAGTTCATCCACTTATCTATTTAGAAGAAGAAAATCCCCAAACAGAATTAAGCATGCATAGATTGATTCAGCCTATCCTTTTACCATTTGAAGCACACAACTTCTTCTTCCAACTCAATTTTAGTATTATTCAGAGAATGTCTAAAATTAATTCTTGCATGGAAACAAAAGCAAGTAGCCTTGACTTGTAAACTTGCATTATTGGTGTGCTCATGGTTATTGTGGGACATTAATATTAATGTGAATTTATAACTGCATATATTCCCTTATCTTCATTTTTGGTCTTCTATCTAGAAATTCTGCAAAGTATATTGTAGTCTTAAAAGGTTTAAGAATGTTGAGGGAAAGCTGCAGTAACCTTTGGTTTTTTGGGCCAAGTGAACCTAAAGCTACAGTGCTGAAATTGAACACTTAAATGGTTCAACTGAAATAAATTTGACAATTTCACAAAATAATTTCCAGAGGTAGAAAATCAACTTTTTATGGTTCTCAAACAATTCCATTTAGATACTTAAAAATAAATGCATAAAAGCCTCTGGGAGATTATGTGCATCTATTTTGGGGATACCTGTGCAGACTATTCCAAAAATGGGCTGAACATGTTGGCCTATTTCTCTAATGACATCACTCTGTCATTATTAATTCTTCCACCCTTCCAGCATGTCTGGCTGCGGAATTTTTGGAGTTGAAGTCTATACATTTTAAAGTTACCAAGTTTGATAAATATTGCCTAGTCCTTCAAAATCTAGCAGAAAAGCTCATACCCTGCCATGAACTTTATGTCCATGCCAAAATTCAGGGACAATTCCAGAGAAGATTTTTTTTTTGAAATACTCTTAAATTAAAATTAAGTCTGGATTGGAAAAGTAAATTTACAAAACCTTCCAATTGCATTTCAGGATATTGGAAGAGTGGCTGGGAATTTTCAGTGCTCTTATCCATCTAAACTTGTAAAATTCAATGGTTACCACCAGGCTCCAAAGCCCAAGAAAGACATGCTGAGTTTCTTCTTTGTTGTCTCCTCTGAGTCTCCTCTGTTGTTCCTCCCCTATAGACAGAAATCTTGCCAAACTAAAGCAAATTACTGGCATCATTAAAGATATGCTTTCTGAGATTCAATCAATCTATCAATCAAAATACCTAAACTTCACTGTCTCTTGCTCCTCTGAAAATAGTCCCCCCCTCCTGGGGATCCAGACTACATCCCTCCACAGTTATTGAGTCCTTTGGATGATTTATTTCAAAAGAAGTGGCATCATTGTTGAGTTGGGAATAGATAAATATGGAGTTTCACCACAAAAATCTTAGAAGTTCATTTAGGGATTGCATATCATTATTACCTGTCTTACTATTTCTTTTCTTGGTCAAGTAAGATCTCGGACATGTGTTTCAGAGGTGGGTTTCAGCAGGTTCTAACCAGTTCTGGAGAACCGGTAGTGGAAATTTTGAGTAGTTCAGAGAACCAGTAGTAAAAATTCTGACCCCCATCTATTCTTTGCCTCCTGAGTTGCAGCTGATCAGGAGGAAATGGGGATTTTGCAGTAACCTTCCCCTGCCATGCCCACCAAGCCACATCCACAGAACCAGTACTAAAAAAAATTGTAACCCACCACTGATGTGTTTATTTATAATTATATTCTGTTCTTGTTTTATTGAGAATCGGAGTGGCTCATGAGGAATTAGGACTGTTTCCTAATGTGATTTGATTGCTTATTTGTTCCCTATGACTATCATTAAATGTTGTACTTTATGATTCTTGATGAATGTATCTTTTCTTTTATGTACACTGACAGTGTGTGCCCCAAGACAAATTCCTTGTGTGTCCAATCACACTTGGCCAATAAAAAAAATCTATTAACATTAGAGTTGTATGAACAAATATATACAATGCAGTAAGTTCTATCTTTTTAATAACCAAGTTATTCCTTCATGGTTTACAGAACCAATATGGTTGTCTGGCTGCTCACAAGGGAGTACCGGGGTTTTATACTTATTACCTCTTATTTTTCCCACAGTATAAATGGGCAGTTGGCTGCATAGCTTCTTCCCTCTTGAGTGAACAGGTTCAGTGATGGGTTGAATAAGAGTTGGAAGGGACCTTGGAGGTCATCTAGTCCAACCCCCTGCCCAGGCCGGAAAACCTACACCTTTCTAGATAAATTGTTATCCAATATCTTCTTAAAAACTTCCAGTGTTGGAGCATTCACAACTTCTGGAGGAAAGTTGTTCCACTGATTAATTGTTCTAAC
>JANHFP010002094.1:142405-153887 GCA_032468135.1 Calamaria suluensis | reverse complement strand
AGGTCCGCGCCCTCATCCAATATCAACTCAGATATTAGAGGGGCCTTATTTACTACGGACCTGGCATTGCACAACATCAGTTTGACACCATGGGCCTGGGGGGTCAAACAACCATGGCTGCAAGACAGGACATGAGGATCGGTGTGCGTCACCGCCTTCAGACATTGGGGATGCGCACCCCTGGATGGATATGGTCCTCTGCCTCCGCCATATCTGTCTCTGATAGTGATGGTACAGATCAAATGTTCTACTTGTGTCTTTTCTTCATCAATACATGCATGCATGCATATGTACGTACGTAATATTTTAATATTTTGCTGCGTCTTTAATACATAATTTTATGCTCTATTGCCATTAACATTTTGCCCTCATGTTTATCTTGTCTATTATTTGATTCTTAAGCTGATGTCTTAGTTTTACAATATTATATAACAATTTTAATAATCTGTTTTAACTGTTCACCATTCAGAAAACTCTTGCTATCAGATGATATAAAAGAAAGGGCAGCATTGAAGGTTTAGATGGATAGACTTATGATTAGGAAATAACTATTTCACTGAAGTAAGTTTTAAACTCCAGGGCTGAATTAATTGCCCTCTAATGTAATGAAGGAATTTGCTTTATATATTAGCTTTGAGAAACCCTGCCTCTTTCTTCAAAACATGGTAAAAAGAGCCAGAGATCTGCACAGCAGTGAACTTCATACTCATAGCTAGAAAGATTCTGGAATAGGTCCTAAAAGCCATCAATTTGTAAGTCCATCAAAACAGTCATTGCCCTCAATGCCTACTGACAACTGATGCTGTCTTGATTGTTCATGTTCTCCGTGTGACAAGTAAACCAGATTCCTCCACCCCCCTTTCCTTCAACTTGTCTTGCTGCTTCCCCAGCTTTTTTTTTTTTTTACACTGTGGTGTCTGGACTATTTCTAGCCACTTCTTTCCTTTGGTGGTTATTTCCAAAACAATTTTGCAAATAGTTTAATCCCACTGCCAGGTTCTTTTTGTTCCTTGAAAAAATAGTACCTTTGCTACTATTTCTTGTAGTAGCAATGTTATCTTCTAGAATCAAATAACTCCCTTTGCTTTTTTTCTTAGGAGAATAGTCTTTGATCATTTCTTTAACATAAGATTGGTCTGAAATATAAAGTATTTTCTAAAGAAGCTTATAGATTAAATCTTTCCTTCTACTTTGTTATCTAGATCCAGAATAGCTCTATAGAATGCAGGAAAGCTCGTACTAGATATTACTTAACATACAAAAGCATGCAAACAGACATATCAGATATGCTTGTTTGCTGCTACATGACAACACAGCTGATATCCACCTTCATTAGAATGAGTATCAAGCAGTGGTGAAATCCAGCTCCTGCAAACCGGTAGTGCCAGTGGCGGGAAGTTTATTACGTCCTTCTGCATGCACAGAAGAGGTGTGGGTGCACATAGTGCGCGCATAGGATGCTCCAGCTCCCAAACTGATAGCGAAGGTAAGTGGATTTCCTCACTGATATCAAGCAAGAGTTAAACACACTCCAGGGAACCAGTTTTAATCTTGTTCCCTACTGCCATCTACCAATGGCCATTGCTGAGGCCAGCAGAGGGAAAAGCCTTTCTTCCACTTGGCCATCTTCCCTTTTCTGTATGTTATCCGTTGGTAAGAAGAACTTGCAAATGAAGAACAGCAGGAGGAGTATGGCCTGTCATCCCTGCATGTCATCCTGAATCTGTCCTCTTCTATATCCCATTCTGTTCACAACCAAAGCTGAGTAACATGATGGTGTCTTCAAGGAGCTGAGTCACAAGAATAATTTTTACTTAGGATTTCTTCCCCTTTGTATTCTCTATATAGGCAGACTGCTAATTCCAAGAATTCTTCCCTGTTCTAGTCAGAGGGAAATTGGGGTGAGGTGAGGCAAAGATTATCAGTCTACTGTCTTACTATTTTAACTAAGGGTCAAACCTGTGATGGTTATCAAATTAAAGAACTTACTAAAGTACCGCACCTAAGTGGTTTAGATTATTGTGCAGTTCTGAGAGTATATTAAGCCATGTGTTTAGAGGAACAATATGAAAATGGTAGATAAGATTAACCAGTGACCAGAGGGAAGGGGATGTTCATACATTGGCTTGCAGCCATTGGTCTGATATTATCCCAATATTTGTTATTTGACTGTGCTTCCAACACAATGGGAGAAAAAATAAAGCAAATCTTGTGATCATCCTTGGATGCTGTCAGTGGAAAACTCTAGTTTATCCTTGGTACAATTAAGGATGACTTAAGACTTCCTCATATATGGATGGGGTCAAGATGAAGAAAACATGGGGATATGGCAGGAACAATATCGCCGGGGTATGCGTGTTCCATAATTAAGTGCAAATGGGGGGAAATCACAAGGAAAAAAATGATGTGCTATGTATACCAGCCTTCAACAAGCTGCAGCTGTTTTAGAGAATTATTGGCCAACGTCCAATTTCCTCTTTAGAAAGGTGGTGGGCCTGCAGCTGAAAAGGTGGTGGGCCTGCAGCTGGACAAGACCCTGAATGTACAGAATTACTTTGAAGCTTGTGTTTAGAACTGAAATTACAGTGATCACTTTTCTGTATGAATTGTGACAAGAATGAGATGGGATCTCTTGCTCTGTGGACTTTGACATCACCAATCATATATTCTTCTGTGCCCTTTGCAGCGGTTGGGAAAACTATTTTATAGTGTCTTTCCCTTTCTCAGCAGGCAATTCCTAGTGGCAAAGGATGTGGGGTTGCCAGATGGCTCAGTTTTCTTACCACTCCTATGTAACAGCTACAGGAAACCATTGAGAAAGGCAATTCGCCAGTATAAAATCAATTATCACCAGTATCTTGACCCAGGCAACATAAGGGAAGTGGTTGAGATTTTGTTCCAGTGTCTGGAAGTTGATAGTGACTAGATAAGAGGAGTTTGAATCCCAGCATGATGGAGGGACTCAGATTTCAAAAGTCAACTAATTCCAGAAATGTTTCATCTTGGCTCTGGATTGCCTTACAATTCCCCATATTGAAATCATTTGTAATGGGTTTTTTTCTTGAGCTTGCAATTCTTCCTTAAAAAGGAAGTGGTAGCTATGGCCAGGAGGTCCTTTACATTATTATTCCATGTGATTCACCAATAAGAACAATTTTGGGTTCAGGGGGATGTGCTCACAGTGACTGATTCCTTGGTTACTTTTTCATTGCACTATCATCACACATTTGGAAACTATAGCTAGTGTAGAAGGAAATGGTTTAAACAGCTAGGGGCATCACAGAAAGAAGACAGAAGAGAAGAGAAAGAACTGGGGGATCACAAATACACTGGACTTGGAAACAGAGCAATTGTGGCAAAGAAAAGGAAAGATATACCAATAGTTCTAGGTTCTTTGGATGCAATCTCAAAACAACTGGAACACCACTTGAACACTATTGGCATTGACAAAATCACCATCAGTCAGTTGCCAAAAGCAGCTTTACTTGGAACAGCATCATTATGTGACCATACTTTTAACACCATGAAACCACAATATTTGCCTATCCCAAATTTTTGACAAGGATTCAATAGGTGGATAAAAATGCCAAATCCAGTCTAAATATCTTGTTGACTATGTGACCAGCCATAATTTATTAAATTTATATTCTGCCCGACTGTCAGCAGCTAATAAATAATATCTTAATTTCAATAAAGCATAGATAAAAGTTGTTTATCAATGGTTTCTCATCAAACTGATATATGCATTGAATAGGGTGCAGAATGCTCTGCTTTAAACTTCTATTTGTTAATATTTTTATAGAAAATTTAAATAAAGAGATGAAGGGAATGCATATAAGATTTCGAGAAATATCACTGAGATAGTTAATGCTGTGAAAATCAAGAATAACATTTAGAAAAATTATGAAAGGTTTGAGAAATAAGTTAAATGTAACAGAACAAAATTTAACAAAGAAAAATATAATGTTCTTTGTTTTTTCTGCCTTTTTGGTGATGGTCATCCCATCCCCTCCCCAGTCTCAGAAGGGAGGGATGGAGTTAACTCTTGATCCCCTACTACTTTTACTTTTTTTTCCTTCCACTTTGTTCTCCAAGGCTCCAGCTTACAAAGAAAACAAACCCTTGTCACCTTGAGCTTATCAGCTATCTGAGTAAGTCATAAATTTGGCTGACTGCCTGGAAATCTGGTTCTGAAAACACACAACTTCTAAGTCTGCTCCCTTTATGGTCTCAGGGGTGGAATACCTTTGGCGATCTGAGTGATCCATCCCTGGAAGTGAATCTTCTGAAGGAAAAAAACAATAATAATAAAAATTGGCAATTTGGATGTTCCCCTGGTTGGGGAAGGTTTTTTTTTGTCTTAACAACTGTTTTTCTTTGTGACTGTTCACATCTGCCTATTCAGATATATTGGAAAATTTGATTTAAAACACTGTTGACTATGCACAGTACTATTTGGATGAATTGTAGACTGGGACAGTGCCTTCAAAAGAAGCCATGAAACCTGCTTCTGCACCACCTTCTGCAGTGGCCAGCCCCACCCAGAAGTCGGTGGCAACATTCCTGCAAAAGGAGAAGGCTGAATCAACATCTAGACACTCAATCAATTTTGAAAGCAATTGCGGATATGAGACAAGAACTGAATGATCTGAAACAGGAGATGAAAAAAGATTTTGCAGATTTTAAACAAGAACTAAACAATGTACAGCAGACCACAACAGAAAATAAGCAGAGAATAGGGAAGATGGAGGACAGATGAGAGAAAACAGATGAAAAGATAGAAATCTTACAAAAGGGGAATCAGAAGTTAGAAAATATAATGGCTTGTGTGGAATTAGAGATATTGTCCTGTTTTTTGAGATTTCAAAATGTAATTGAGGAAGTGGGGGAAGATCTAAAAGAAATGATGAGTCAGATTTTAGCAGAATTAATTGGGGTTGAAAAAATTAAATATGGGGGGATATTGACCAGATATATAGAGTTAACACAAGTTATGCAAGAATGAACAATGTTCCAAGAGAAATCGATATAAAATTTCTTAGAAAAGGGATGAGGTACTGAGAGCACTAAATCTCTGAGATATAGGGGAAAGGAACTTGCAGGGCTTAAACAAATTCCTAAGAAGATAACAGAGAACAGAAGGAAATATCAATTCTTAACAAAGAAATTATTTGTCAAACAAATTATATTCAGATGGCTGATGACTGAAGGTCTGTTAGTATTTTGGGAGGGAAAAAAGATTTAAATTAAATAATAGTAGTGAAGCTGAAGCTTTCTACAATGAACACAAAAATTTCCTAGAGGAAGAAGAGCTGGAGGTTAGGGGGAATTGGGAAGAAAGTAAATCAAGAGAGAGGGGAAGAGAGGAGACTCAACAGCCTATGCCCGGAGGTGCGGGGGGGGGGTTGTTGTTGCCCAGGAGGCTGAGATCACAAGATAAATGAGAACTTTTAGAAGTATGCCATGTAAAATATTAAAGATGTAATAAAAAACCTAGAAACTAGATAGAATATTGCAATATATATTTGTAAGTGCTGGAACAGGGAAAATCCTGCTGTTAGCCAATATAACTATACAAATGTATTGTAAAATAAATATTAAAAATAGATATATACTTTGTAATAGACCCTATAATCCTGAAAGACAATTGTTGTATAAAAAGTGGAATTAAAACCTTCCTCATATCCACTACCTTTTTCCCTACCCTAAGAAATACCAATAAAACCTTTTTTGCAAAAAGAGAGAATTTCCTGACAGTGAGAATAATTTGTCGATGAAATAGCTGGCCTCCTGCAATTGTGGGTACCCTATCACTGTAGGTCCTCAAAAATATTGTTTTATTTGGGCTGGTATAAGGACTCCTTCCTTTGGCAAAGAGTTCGACTAAAGAGCTCCAAGGTCCCTTCCAGCCTTATGATGCTATGCTATATGCTATGCTATATGCTATGCTATATGCTATGCTATGTGATCACATCTTAATTTCCTTGCATGCTTCTGATTAACCAACTGTAATCAGAAATTAGTTGTGGCAAGAAGGTTTTTTCATTATATAAATTAATCAATTCAAGATATTAATTTATCGTCCTCCCTCTCTTTTTAGCAATTCATAATCTAGCTTTTAGGACAGGTCTTTCCAAGATAGTGTCATGGCCCCATCAGATCCTGAGTTCACAGAGGATGAGACAGAGCTGGGACCGAAGGAGGTCGAGTGGGTGGCCTCATTGGCTCCACAGGAACACAGAGAGGAGCAGGATGAAGCTTGCCAGCAGGGAAAAATGGGGGCAGGATGACCAAAAGAGGGCAGGCAGTGGAGATGAGGAGTGACGGAGATCAAGGACAAGCCCTTCTTGATCCCTTGAGCACAGAGAGTGGAGAAGAGGTGGAAGCAGCACAGGTTGACCCAATGACTCATGAGGCGAGCATCCCAACCCTCTTCCCAAGGCACACTTGGCGACTGAGATTTAAGGAGGGGTGCTTGCCAGGAACAAGCACTGGATTCGTGGAGTTTTGTGTGTCATTCCTGATGTTTGGAGTTCACTGGACTTGCCTTATTGCTGCCTTGTTCCTTTGCCTCGCTGGACTTCTTGCCTTGAAGCCATTGTGCTAACAGTGTTTTGCAAGGGCTACTCACAACCAGAGGCTGCTGGAGGTGCGTGTTTGTGAGTACTTTGCTTTGGGACTTGTCATAAATGTGGGAGCTTTTGGGGAGAAGTTGGAGCAATAAAGGGGAGTTCGAACTATCAGCTGGCTGTGTTACCTCTGTGCCTTGCCCTGGGTCATCACATATAGTATACAGTAGCATGCAAAAGCATTAAAATGCATTAAAAGGAATGCTGAAAATATTAAGATAATTCTTTCTCTAATCAAATATAGTCTCATGTGCACTCCAACTGAGAGCCTGTTCACCATATCAGTGAGAATCAGACATTTATCAAAGGTTTCTCTGTAGTGAAAGATTGAATTTGGGGAGGATAGGGGCCATGCTTAGCTATTAGTAGTGCTGAAAACAGAAAAGTGTGCAGTTTGTAAGATAAAAAGGACAGCTGGCAACTGTGTTTACCTAAAACACCTCAGATTTCCGCTTTTCACTCATTCCTCAGAATGTATATTTTAAATGATCACGATTCTCAGCAGGGCACCTGGTGATCCAGGTTTTATCTTGTCTACCTCCACGCAAAGCAGCGTGTCAGTTTCTCTGCACCATCTACCTATCAACAAAAGGACCCAGGGATGGTTTTATCTGTTGGAGTTCTCATTTGCATTAATTCTTCTTTTATCTCAAGATTCCAAAGGAACACAACCAGCATTTCATATGTATTTCAGTAAATGAGATGCAAGAAGATCCAAATAGCTTATTAAAGTGAGCTTTTCTCCATGGCAGTGTTTAATTAAGAGCTCACTAAAACATTTCTCTGAAAATGACACTGCTCAGAAGGTTTGGAAGAACAATAAAACTTGTTGGGTTTGCTTTGGAAACAGATGTGGGAGCTTTAAGCTGCTGCTAATTTTATCATGCCAAGAGCACTGAGAAAGCCAGAACCCCATCGGCATCCTGGTTTTGGGTTCAAGTGCAGTACAATAACAAAGACATAATCAGACTGTTCCCTTCTTTGCTGCTTTCCCAATCAGGAAACAGGTAACAATAAAAGATCAAGAAACATCTTGGAAACCAAAATAAATAGCACTTTAACAAGCTTGGAGGTTGTAGGTAAACATAATCAAGGGAGGCTGATATCCCTTTTGGAATTAATGTCTTCTAGGCAGGGTTACCTGTTTCCGTTCCTAGAAACTGCCTGTCCCTCAATGTCATATTTTGGATAGAATTCTTTGTCTGGCAGCTGAGCAACTACTCCTCTTCCATGACAAGGGTTGGAAATTACTCCTCTTAACTAACCACGTTTAAGCTGCAACCAATATTCCTTCTCTCTTCCTCTGGAAGCAGTCAATCTGACAAAGCAGTCCAGATTGTCCCATTGTATTCATTAGAGCTGTTCCTTATTGGGTGCGTCCTATGTGTGCTTCAGTTGGCGGAAAATGTAGCAGTCAGACATGGTGCTGGGATCTAGCATGATGAAAAATGGGTAGAGTAGGATTAAGAACAGCATGCTGTTGAGCATCCAACTGCAATTCTCCTCTCCCTGATTGCCTAAATTGCTTTTCCAGGAATTGCCTTCCAGAACTGTTGACTTGGGAACACGAGAACTGGAACTCCCATCTCACCCATTAGGCTTTAAAGCCTTGGATGAGAGCCAGGCCTCTTTCAAGCACATTTCTGATGTGCCTCTGACAAGAACTTCTTATCCTCTGGGCAACTTGAATCAGAGTAATGCAGACAGGAGCTGGGTGAAAAAGGATCAATCATTATTGAACATAATTGAGGGCACTTCCACATGGCAAGTTTCCACTCCCCAATTCTTCCAGAACGTTTGGGAGCCAGCTATGCTATTTTGAAGCTTCTGTGAGGAATGGCTTCAGCAAACAGGACTCCCTAGAATGGAACACAGAAAGGTAAGGAAAGGGAGGTGGACGAGATATATAATAGGATAGCCAGCACAGATGTGATAGAGAATATTTCTCTTGCAATGGTAGAATGTGAGGTATCCTAATTGAATTAAACACAGGGCATCATAGAAATACTTATTTATGTGGTGCAGAGTAAAATGATGTATGATTCAAGGAAGATTCATGGAGGATCAGTTTATCAACAATTACTGATCATTGTGACAGGTCCTTGGTACTCTCAGCTTGGTTGTTTTCTTGTAGATGTTTCATTACCCAATCTAGGTAAGATCAAGATTTGTAACTAGTCTGAGTTACAAATACTCTCATTCATTGGTACTGATAATTGTTTCCATTTCCTAAATCATAGCTTGCAGATAAATGACAACATAAGGCTGTCATTCTCCAATCTGGGTTCATGGGCTTGCTCAAAACGTTCATTTGACCCTCACGGAACACAGAATGCTGAACTAGATGGCCAAATCCAGCAGTGAATTTCTTATGTTCTTACTTTTACTTCTGCTTACCTTAAAACATTGAGCCTGGCATGAAATTCCATGAGCCAATCAGTGTTCCTTGCAACCAACTAGTAGAAGATTGTCAAAATTCTCATTCATCCCCTGAGCTATGACAGTTCCTGTAACAGAAAATCTACTCATCCTCCTCCACAAAAGGAGGGAAAATAAATTTGTTCCTCAGTATTTTCAGTACATACTGAAATAGGCATTTGTCTAATCACTTTGCAAAAAAACCCTGAGCTGTTGGTATAATGTTTGCCTGTCAGAACATCATTCTTCCTACACATATATTCCCACTTAACTGTGATGATGACATGGCAATGAGTTATGCATTTTCACTGAGGCACCTTCTCCATTGGCTGCAAATGCAGACTGAAGCACCATCTATGTATGTGTAGAGAGAAAATAATGGCTTGCTTCAGCCCAGAATCTGGAAGATAACTTCTTCTGCAAGAGTAAATGAACGCTGCATATATAATTAGGAAAAATCAAGGTAGGCAGGTTTTTCTAAGGGAGTATTACAAATCTGACTAGAAAGATTAAGATCAGGTTCACTGGTACTGTGAAATCTGCTAACAAGCAAGCTTTGAGTTCAGGAGGTGAGAGGTAAGTTAAAGCAAAAATTCAGGCACAGAGAAACATGCATTCCCCCCCAAGCTCTGCAGAGGTTTAGCATCACCAATTACAGAGCAGACAACTTGATCTTTGACCTGGCTGCAACTGAACCGGAAGGAAATTAATTCAGCTGCCTAAGGGGAACTATGTGGAGACGCAGTGATATGGCACCAGTGCCAGGTTGATGAAAATGCCGTGTATGGTGGACTGATTAGATTCCCACCCTGCAGCTGAGATTGAATGCAATGTAATATGATATTAATAATATATTAGATGGGTTGTACTCTTTGCTGAATCCAGTAACTCAACTCACAATTCTTCATTCCTGAACAGCACAAAATGTACAAATAAATGTTCCCATAAGTAAAATCCAAGACCCATACATTTTGTTTACAAACTGCAAAATTAGGAGACCATTAACATCAGAACTATTAGATGTCTACGGTGCCACATTATGGCAATTTTATCATGGTTTTTATGCTTTACACACATGCACACAGATGCTTTACTCAAACTCAGATTTGTGTTTGTATGTATAATGTGTTTTACTAGTGTTGAATATAAGTGATTGTATGACCTGTGTAGATACCATATGTTAAATAAACATGAGAACAGTCAAATGTAACCAATGCTTAAAATCTTATATAAGATGTTTGAAGAGGTAGAAAAAAACGTTTGAAATGCTGAAAGACCATACCTGTGTGGCTTTCGGTTTAGATTCTTTCTATCACAGGAATCCAACAATACCAAGAATCCCTTGAGGTTGAGAACTGCATTATTAGCCTTGTCCTATTTCTTCAGTGTAGGACACATCAAGAACTGGCTCCGGTCATGCTAGGATCATTCATGCTTTCCATGGCAGCCCCCCCGGGGAATGGCTTCTTTATCCACTTGTGTGGGAGAGAAAGAAGGAGGAGGTAGCCCAGAGGAAAAAAAATCTGCAACTCTCAGAAGCAGCCTTCAACTCTAACCATTTTTATAGCATAGGCTATATTTTTATACCACAGTATTTTTATACTTCATCAGAATAGGGTCATCCTCTGGAATAGATAATGACAGATTACAAAATTAATTTTGAATTGAGAGTAAGAGGAGGCATGGGGTTTTGCCAAAGCCTGACATGAATCAGGCCATTCTAAAAAGATGTTGTGGCTCTCTAAAATGAAATAACATTAACCCCTCCCCCCACCAAGAAATTGAAACACAACCTGCACTTTTCCACAGCAATCCGGTATTTCCAAGGGGTCTAGAAAACGGGAAGACCTGCTTTCACTCAGGCAGATATATGCAAGTATCAAGGCTGATCTAGACCACACTTTTCATTAAAAAGAAACCTTTTACCAATGGTCTCCAATTAAGGTATTTTAGTAAAGAAGTGCTATTCTGTATGTTTTGGTCTTTTAGTCAATTTATTTCTGTTACCTAATATACATGAGCCATCTCTTTTATGGAAGAAAAGCAGGGCCTGACATTTCCTCAAGAGTTTTTTCAGATACCTGAAGCCAGATCAGAAAATCGAGATCAAGGTTCCTCAATATGGTTTTCTGATACTTATCTTAAAGGTCAACTATTTATTTATCGTTTGCTATATATCTGTTGGTATAATCAATTGAAGACATTGGTGTTTTTTAGTTGTTTTTAAATTGGGGTTTATAAATTTAACTTTTTGATTTTAAATTAATCAGCCTTTGAAATATTTGATTTTAAATTTTAAATAATATATGTGGTATGATGACAGATATGTGATCTTGATGACAGATCTTGAATCAAGACAGGAGGTACAAGGCAGGGAGGGGTTTTATGTTTAAATTTAAAAATTTTGGGTTTTTAAGTTATAAATTATTATTATT
>JANHFP010002094.1:127263-137999 GCA_032468135.1 Calamaria suluensis | reverse complement strand
TTTCGGGGGGGTGGGGTGGTTGGTAGGAAACCTCCTCTAGTTGCTATACCCTACTATCACAATGCTAAAATCATTCATTCCCCCACACTCATTAGTACTTTGCCAGGTTCTGCCAATCACAGTATCATCATTTATAAATTTATAATTCATCAGGGAATACTAATTAATACATAATACAAGTAAATTAATACATAAGTGCTAATACTTGGTAACAACCTGCAAATAAATCAATACAGAATTTACAATTTCTTAAATGTACACTTGAGCTCAGCATTGACAAACACAAGAGGGTGCATATACCCTAAAAGCTTGGGAAAAAATTGAATTTGATAAATAAATGGAACCAGCAAGGACTCTTATTTGCATTTTAAATGTATACTTAATATTCCAGATCCACAGGCAGAAGAGCATGAACAGAATGTACACACATCAAAACAACAACAACAAACAAACCAGCCCAAGATCAGAATAGATGGATCTGTTGGTGATCTAGTCCCTTCTCTTCATGCACTATGGGAATAATTAACCATCTTGCAGATCATGAAAACGCTGGTTCAATTTAAGGAACTGACAACTCATGCCAGACGGCTGCTATGCTTCTTCCAAGTATGCCAGGTCAAGTATCTTGTTTTAAAGTAACATCTGTCCGGGTTGGGCTGTACTTGTGTCTACAGCCTCATCTGCCTGGTCTTGTCCAACCTTCATCAATACATGGTGATGGGGGAGGCAAGTCATATGTGCCCCAACTCAACTACTGTAGACCATACGACTGGTGTGAAATGCATTCCTCCCTGTATTGATGATTGAGGGACAGCTCCCCTCTGGCTGCTAAATATAACACCTAAATGCATCTACTATTATAAGGCAAACAAATGAAGTAGGCAACTGGAATCTGGCATGCTGCACCATCTTGAACTGATTGCTCAGAGTTGCATAATAATGTCTTGCCTGTTGATTACCCTGCTCCATGCTTCTGGTGGCTGATTCAAACTGGTGGTGGAATGGAGAAAACCTTTAAGTTTCTATTTAAAAGTTGGAAGAAAACTCTCTTTAATGTATGTAATGTGGCACAGCAGTGTTATCGCATTGTAAGTACAGGGACAACACCTAACTGGAAGAATTAAGTCCATGAAAATGCAAACAGGCATTCTTGGTGGAAGTTGGAAGGAAATGTTATTTCAAATTTTAAAGGTGTGGGGAGAGAATTCCTCTCTTTCTTTCCCCTGCAACCACCCACTTAATTCCAATAGTTTAAAACAAGCATCACTCTTGAACATAATATTTTGGGGATAATGACAAAATGGACTTTCCAAACTGGGTGGGTAAATGAAAACCATACACTGTTCTCTGGTCATTTCAATGATCAAATCAGCCTTGAGTTTCAAATTCAGGTTGGAAATTATTTTTAAGGTGCATTAGGAGGAGATGGTGGAAATACAGCTGAATGTAGAAGATCCTGCATTTCTCCATGGAACCACCTTTGCCAACTGATCTAGGTGAAATTCTGAATTTTCTAGCATAAGTCCCATTGTACCAAATCTGTGCTCAAGGAATATGCCCTTCCAATTTTTAGTCCAGATGATTTTAAGTTCTTAAGAATGTCTTAACTTCTAGTCCAGATGTTCTTAAGTTCACATGTTGTCAATGTATCTGCAATTTAAAGTTGGGCCAGAAAATTGAGCCAGTGAAATTCAATGCTAGTCTGAGTGGACCCTTTTCTTTTTTTAAAAAAAAAAGTTAAATTAAAAGAAAACAAACCTTTGGTCACTTGACAAAATAAGATGACCTCTCTTCTACCCCATTTAAAGCAGAGTGATCATGGTGAGAGAATAGTAAGTGAGTACTTGGCTGAGAAGAATAATTAACCTTCTTCTCCAGGTCATATTTCTCTGCCTTTTCATATTGAATTGTGCACCCACTTTGTTCAGTCAATCAGAATTATTGAATGAAGAGCAGAATTAACTCCCTTTCAGAGCTTTCCTGACTTGCCTTCAATATGGTGACGCAGATGAGAGGAGGGGAATTGCAAACTTTTCTGGCTACTTTTCCCTAAGGAAAACTAGCTAATTGCTCCTGGAAAACAACTGAACTAAACAATAAAGGGTTTGGCCTTGATGCTTGCTGCCTCTTAAGCTGCTCTATACTTTAACTCAGGACCATATGCAATCAGGCTAGTTAAGTCAAGACCTTTTTTTTAACCAAAGCATTACAGAAGACAAAGTGCAATCCTCCAGCTGTTGAAGTATGGAACACTCAAAGCAGTACAACACAAAAAAGTTGCATTTGAGTATAGGACAAGAGAGCAGTTTTATTCAAAAACTTTCAAAAAGTCTTTTTGGAAAAAAAGCATTTTTGTTTTGACACAGAATTCTCAGAAGGATGGGATTATTGGGATGGTTGCAAAACAATACATGCCTTTTGCATATCCCCTAAATTGCACTTTCCCCCAAATTAATGGATGCACAAGCAGGGTAATGGATGATTTCACAAATGCTTCTATCATTCTAACTGGCACTATCTTTCAGGTACCCACTGACCCAATTAAAATATGTTTCCTATCAGCTGTTAGAAGAAAATATCCATATGACTTCTGCTCCAAGTGGGGAAACAGACACTGGAAACATTGAGACTGCTCTCTTGCCTTTTGGTTCTTCACCTTGAAGTATGTGAGCCCTTTTCTGACCAGGAACTCAAGCCATGTGATTCCTGACCACCATTAAACCATCTTTCCACGCAGTCTCCATGTTTCCACTGTCTCTTTCCCCACTTGGAGCTGAACCCACATGGATATTTTTTCTTCCAACACTCCATAGGCCCCCACAAACCCCTTTCAGTGCATGTTGTCCTAGAATTTTCTAAAGATACTTGGCTCTTCCTGTGTCACAGCAGAGGGTGTTCCAGAACCTCTTGCTGAAAGGTAGAAAAGATATGATGTGCTCTGGATTTTCACCCTGACGTCTGGTTGGACACAGTGAAAGATCTGGAGAATACTGAGAAGAGAAGCCCATTAGGAGCTCAGAAGTGTCTTCCCATTTTTAGACTAAAGCATATGAGTATTGGGCAGTCATGGATTTTTTTCATGTTTTGTGAAATGAGATGAGAATTTTAAGTAGGGGAAAGACAGGTAGGGATTATTCACTGATTAAAACAGAACAGTCTATATTAAAAGAAAGGAAATGCAAGCCAACAAATCCTACTGTAAAATTCTGTAATTAAGCCCTTTCATCAAAGATAGATTTCTTCCCACTTCCTTCTATTTTGGTGCTGTTTTAAACATAGAAAATATTACAGCAGTTAGAGGGAGGATTAGTAGAAACAACAAAACATATGTTATCGAAGAAATATAAAAGAAGCATAGACTGTATTCTTTTTTATTTAAAACAAAAGTTTGAGACTAGCTATAATTTCCTCTGAAAAGAATAAAAAAGAAGCTCCTAATGATGTTGATATAATGAAATAAATCTGTAACACCGATTAATGCTCTGAGGCAATCAGCTGAAAAGAAAGCACATTTCAGTCCTTTGGAATGTACTAATGTTTCACATAAATGATGGTCATTAACAAAATTGAGAGAGGTCTGCCTCTATTGTCATAAGGAACCACTGAATTCAAGCTCTATATTGCTCAGATATTCATTACTTTAATTGTATTTTGTTCCCTAGAATTCTGTAAAATTCATGCGACTCTGAGCAAACCTTTTGAAAGGTAGACTTGGCATCAATCACCTCAGCAAGATGGCCAGTGTACAAATTTGATAAGTAAATAAAATATGCTATCCAGAGGCATACCTAAGTGCAAATATGAGCAGTAAATTTGCTGGACCCTTTAATGTCTCCTGTTAATCACTGACTTGAATCCAACAGATCCATAAATAGAGGGGCAATAGGTAATTGGTTCAACTCCAAATGATGGATTCACAGGTGGTGAAGGTAACTGCCTATCCCTTGATCTTTTCAGTCTTTTCAACTGCTCCACTGGCCCCTTTAACCATGTCTTCTGAGACATGAGACTTAGGATCCTTTCCCTCACAACTACAGTTAACTCTTGAAGTTAATGGCTGTGCTTCTATTTTTCTCCCCTATCTTTAATTTCTTTTGTTCATCTCTTATGCTAATTACTTTGTCATTCCAGAAGATTTGTTCTCAGCATAGGCACTGTGACATGGATTAAAATGATGATAATAATAACTGAAGATAAATGAAACAGAAGACTTCTACTTAATGGAAAATTATCTGAGAGTTAGAAAGACTGATCAGATTCAATGTACTATCTTATCTAATAATAATACTAAATTTTGCTGATAAAATATTTCAAGAAATATTAGATCTTTCAATTTTTCTTCAGGAATGGGTCTATCTGGTCATAGAATCATAGGGCTGGAAGGTAACTTGGTCATTCTAGAACTAGTTCCACAATATCCAGAACTTCCAGAACAAGAAGTAATTTATGATGCATATAGTGTAAAGGGATTTTCATAGGATTTGAAACTTGTGGAAAAAAAATGAAATCGTTTATTCATAAACTCATGACATTTTATAAATCAATGTCATTAGCAATAAATCAAAGGAAAATATAAATTTAATTTACAATCAGAGTAGCTTTCATATTATCCAAAGTACTCATAGTCCATATAAGGGACAAAAGTCTAACAGTTTCTCAGCAGCAAGTAAACAAGAATTTGGAAGTGAAATTAAAGAGGACGAGACTAGGAAGATGAGAGTAATCAGATAAACTCTGTGTTCCGAGGAACTTTGTGCTTAGCTTTACAGAATGGAAAGCTTATCTTCTATGCAGCTGCTGATTGCAAGCGATGTTCTTGAGAGATGCTGCGTGTTCATATGGAATGTATGTCTGCTTCCTGATGGGTAAGCAGAGGTACCTATGGAGGCTGTGGAAAAATATAAGGCTTCCAGGTTTTTTTAATGAATCATTGAGCAGCCAAATGTTGAATGCAGGACAGCCAAAAGGAAAGAGATCTGGGGGAATAGAGAGGGGATTGAAAGAGAGCCATCCCCTTGCCTTGGAAGAACTGAGACTCGGGGCTGGGAGGGAACAAGTCCAGAAATTCTTGGATTGGGTTGGGGTGAGCTGAGGTTGGGGTGAGTCCTTGAGTGGTGATGGCAGTGTGGAGTGCCAGGATTGCTGTTGGTAAGGGATACATTAATGAAACATCACTTTTATGACCTCATTGCTTAGAGATGAAAAATCTGGTGCCAATTGCTGTTGTAACTGAATGACTACCAGTAATTATCCTGACATCTGTTCAGAAATAGATGTTGCAAGGATGATCCTTCGTGAGAATTACTGACTTGTCTTGGTGATAACTTTCTTCTTAAGAGGATAAAGTAGAAAGGCTGAAGAAGACCAGCTATCCTTCACTTAATACTTCAATGAAAGTCTTCAGTGGCAAAATGGAAAAAGCAGAAACGTTGAAGGAAAATGGTCATATAATGAAGAAGCTCTTGCTTTTAACTAAAGCTTAACATATCTAAATGCACACATTGGACTTCAGCAAAGTAGATTTTTTTATGAACTCTAGGGTAAAGGTAGGTAGGTATCCATGGCAGGGAAAATGTATGGAAAATAATCTCAAGAGAGGTGGGAGGTTATTATTTTTTAGGTAGATACTAAAACTCAATTACAAACAACTCCAGCGAAGGCGAAAAAGAAGCAGTACTAAGATACCTCTTAACAAAGAATGCTTGAGTCTATATATCTTTCTCTCATGTTTATACCTCAAAGAGAAGTATCATGCATGACTTGACTTTACTGTCAGAAACCTTTATTTCCAAGTGAACCAAGCAACCTCACATCCCAGTGAAATATTATATCTATCATAGTCAACAGTTCAACACAAAGTGGAACCTCTTCATGGTGTTTCAATCAATTTATATGGTTCTGAAAATGTGTTCCTATATGCTTAAAAGATTTAATCTGGTCAATTATATTCCTATCATATCCCTTCAGTATGTTTATTCACCTTCCCTAAATAGCCAGAACAGTAGTTTAGCTTCTGTTAATTCAAAGACAGAATTAAATGTGTGTACATGTACAATTGTATATTTAACTGTGCATATGGTGAGGCTTGTGTGATTGTGTGTGTGGAGGCTCACACACACGCACACAAGGCAGGCTAAGAACTAATCTTACTTTACCCCTGCTGACATTCAGATATTATTGATCAAATGCCCATCTGAAAATATGCGTCTTTTACTATTTGTGGTGTATGAAGAATCTTATTAAGTATAAGCTGTGTCTCATCAGTGTTCAGGGTAAGATGTTTATTCCCAAAAAAAATCTCTATGAATATTATCAAGGGCTGCTCTCAAATCAATAAAAGCAGCATAGAGCTGAGATTTAGAATGTTCAGTGTATTACAGGTAAAATGATTGAAAATGAAAATTTGTCCTAGTGACTGAAGATTATCTGAAATCTGCTTGCTCAGAGATACAGGGCCTATCCAGTCAATTATTTTTAATAAGAATTTTGAGTAAATCTTTACAAAGGATGCAAAGGAAACTATTGAAATACTACTTGCCAGGGATTAGATGTTCCGCTTTTCTTAGAGATGAAGATAATAAAATGACATCCCAACTATACTAGTGAAATAGACAGTATTGGCAATCTCAGGTGTGTCCAACTTTATTGCCACCAAGTGAGATCCCTTGGCCAAATTCCAGAATATTAGATGAAGAGAAAACATGTACATAGAGGTGTCCTTCCCATTCCCATTTCAATATTTTTATTGGAATCCCAAGAAATCTTGGCCTCCAATTTTAGATTCCAAAGAGCAATACTTTTATTTTCTCAAAAGTGTTAGTTGGTATATTTTTTTGGATCTTATTCATCTTTTATACTATTTTCATTTAAGGGTCTATATCGACCTTGACTATAGACCATAAAAACTATAGACTGTATGATCCTGATTAGACCATAAAGGCTATAGACTATATGATCCTGATTATAGCCAGTTGCTCAGTTTTATATGAATGTAGCCCATCAAATATCTTAATTTCATTATGCTCGGAAAACCAGATGACTTACACACCTTTCTATATATATTTTTCTATCTCTTTTTCTTCTTCTAAAAGGACTACAGGTAGTCCTAGACTAATCACAACAATTAAGCCCAGAATTTCTGTTGCTCAGTGAAACAGTTATTACATCCATTTTATGAACTTTCTTGCCACAATTGTTAAGTGAATCACTGCAGTTGTTATTAACAGTTGTTATTAAATGAATCTGGTTTCCCATTTTCTTTGCTCATCAGAAAGTTCAAAAGGGGATAATGACCCTGAGACCCTATAACCACCATAAATATGAGGCAGTTGGCAAGTACCCAAATTTGGATCATATGACCATGGGGAGAGTAAGTGTGAAAAGGTCACATTTTTCAATGGTGTTCTAGCTTTGACCAGTCACTAAGTGAATGGTTGCAAGTCAAGGAAGCTTGAATGAAAGATATAAGTGGAAATTATTATTTTCTTCCCCGGCATTTTACAAGCTTCCATGGAAATCACACAACTATAATTTATACCAGGAAATATGTAAATGTATTTGTTTAGAGTATCCTGAAATGTATTGTCAGCACTGGAAGCCATGCTTTCTCTGAATCTTCATGGCTGGCACATTCAGTGCTGTGGGAAACTGGGAGGGGGATTGTATGGAGTGGGCAAGGGCAAGGTATTCACCAAACTGGACCCAAGAGAGACCTATTACTGCATACAGATTAAAGAAGGAGATAAATGGATGACTGCCTTTAAATGTGTGCTTGAGCTTCCCATTCAAATTCATGCCATTTGGTCTGCAACTCCCCCCCCCCCCAAAGCTTTCATTCAGCTGATAAATGAGGCGCTACACGAGCACCTATACAAAGGAGTTCTAGTATACTTAGATGATGTTCTTATATTAAGTGGGACTCTCGAGGAGCATGTAAAGTTGATGCGGCAAGTGCTGAAAAAACTCCGAGGTGGAAACCTCTACGCAAAGCTGTCAAAATGTGAATTCCATAAAACCTCCCTAGATTACCTGGGTTACTGGATATCAAGTGGAAGGGTGGAGATGGACCCAGAAAAAGTGAAAGCGATGCTAGACTGGCAGCTCTCATGCACCCAGAAACAGCTTCAAAGCTTCCTGGGTTTTGCAAACATTTACAGGCAATTCATCCCAGCATTTGTAGAAGTCACCTTGCCCTTAACTATTAAAAATAGGAACTATTAAAAATAGGGCCTCCTCCCATGAAACCAAGACTGAGTCAACTGCTCGCCTGGTCAATGGACTGCCAAAAAGCCTTTCAGAAATTAAAATGGCTCTTTGCTGAGGAGCCAATCCTCCAACACCCAGACCCAGAAAGACAGTTCATCATCCAAGCAGACACTAGCGATCTAGTGGTGGCAGCTGTGCTCCTACAGAAGGACAACTCCTATTCTGCGTCTATGTGTCCAAGAAGCTCACCAACACTGAGAGAAGGTGGTCAATTTTGGAGAAGGAAACCTATGCAGTCTGCTGGGCCCTCCTCTCCTGAAAACATTTTCTTGAAGGGGGTAAAGTGCCTTTTGAGGTTTGGACTGATCACAAAACCTTGAGGCCCTGAAAATCCCCTGAAAACTCTCTCCCAAACAAATCTGTTGGGCACAATACTTCAGGCAGCTTAACTTCAAACTCAAATGCATTCCAGTGGGGAAAAATTCTGCTGTCTGACACCATATTGAGAAAACCACAATTCGATAGTCATAGGGAAGAAGTCATCCATGCCATCCACAACCACCCTCACAACACACCACACAAAAATCACCACCAGAGGGCAAGACAAATGGCAACCTGATCCCAACAGGACAAATTGACAGCAGCACTGAAAGCAGCACTTCCTGCAGACCCATGGCTCACAGATAATAGAGGTGTCTTGACCATGAGAAATGGGCTGGCTTGGAAAGGATCCAAACTGTATGTTCCTCCCCCTCAGCTTCAGGCTGGAAGTACTACAACTCACAACTGGCCGACCATTTTGGGTTCCTGAAAACTCTGCACCTGGCCAGGAGACAATTTTGGTGGCCAAAGGTGAAAGCTGACATGGAAGATTACATAAAAAGCTGTGCAGCCATGAAGATCAGCCAAACCCAGCCAACCTTGAGAGGAAATCGCAATGGACTCCCAGAAAGTGGAGGGGATATAGTGATTTAGATGGTGATTGGCTTATTTTCCAAGCAAGCCCACTTCACTGCTCGTTTGGGATTGCCCTCAGTGTAGAAGCTGCCAAAAATATTTATTGAACAGATTTATCAGCTGCATGGAGTATCTCACAGGGTAATCTCAGATAAAGGGGTCTAATTCACCACTAAATTTGGAGGGAGTTCCTGAAATTAGTCAGGTCCACATGAGAATTTAGTTTGGCTTTCCATATAAGTACAAACGGAGCCGCGGAATGAGCGAACACAATGGCAGAGCAATATACAAGAAGTTATGTGGATTACAAGCAAGAGAACTGGGCGGACCTGTTGCCATTTGCAGAAGTGGTTTACAACAACACTGTGCATTGCAACAACGGATTGACCCAGGTCACCAGTGGCATGGACTTCTCTGAGCTGCCCAGAGAACCACCTTCCTCCATGACTCCGACTGAGTGGATGGAGTCACCAAAGAAGGGGTGGGAAAACACAAAAAAAGCACTGCAGAAGCCAATGAGGTGTGTAAAAAGCAAGCCGACAAACATCTATCTCTTCAGCCCCCATTCCATGTGGGAGATTGGGTTTATCTATTAACCAAAAGCATAAAATTGAAGTTGCTCAGTTAAAAGCTAGAACCTACCTTTTTAGGACCTTTCCCAATAGTGAAAGTAATTAACCCAGTAACAGTTCAACTTAGCCTCCCACACATACTAGGGAAAGTGCATCCTGTCTTTCACAGCAGTTTGCCAAAGCCAGCAGTCAGGTCAAGATTAAGGCCACAGACCTGACTAGCACCTAAACCTATAGTGGTGCAAAGGGAGACCCATTATGAGGTTAAGAAAATCTCTAGATTTTATAGGGGTCGATTACAGTATAGTTATAGTTCATTTTTTCTAAAGCTACTTGGGTTAAAAGCTGGGGTGTAAAAGCAGACAGATTAGTGAAACAGTTGCATGATAAGTTCCCCGATAAACCAAAGGGTCCCCCTGGGAGGGTGGGTGAGAGGTGGTTAGAGAATGTTGTAATAACCCCCTATGTTCCTCTTGTTGTAGGATACGATCATAGGTTGGAGGGGGAAGCATGTCACCACTGGAAACCATCTTTTCTTTGGATCTTCAGGGCTGCCACATTTAGTGCTGTGGGAAACTGTGAGGGGTAATTGTATGGAGTGGAGAAGATATTTAGCCATAATAACATTCTTTTCACTAAGAGTCAAGGACATTCCACCCTGCACCTGGAGTGGTGTGCCTGGAAGGCATCTCCAGTTGGGACAGTGCATTGATTGGACCTTATGTTGGACATGTGGGTGCAGCGGAAGGGACTTTCTTTTGAGTGGGGAAGTTTTCAGATTTGAGTTTTCCCAGATGTGCCAATATGACATCTCTAATAAAATGGAACATTGATGAATTTCTAGCTCAGAGTCTTATTTCATTGAGGCTGTTATTTGGAACTCTGACAGGTATTTTGTGTATAACATAATGATCAACTTTCTTAATCAATTAAAAAATATATATAATGGTAGTTTTCCAGTTTCATTCTACCTTGAATTTCAAGAATAATTTGATATCTGGC
>JANHFP010002094.1:34702-48297 GCA_032468135.1 Calamaria suluensis | reverse complement strand
ATAAATAAATAAATAATAAAACAAAACAAAACAAAATAAAACAAATTAAAACAAAATAAAACAAATTAAAATAAAATAAACAAAGCTTTCCAGATGATCTCCTTAATAGTGTCGTAGAAGGGCCCGAAGATGGTTTCCCTCAGTGGAGGCGATGGTCGTCTTGTGGTCCTCCCATAAAACAGGCAGCGTGCAAGCCCCAGTACGTATGTCCAGGTGGCAGGTGTTCAGATCTGTGTACCTCTGTACATCCAGTTTAAGTTCCATATACATTCCACTGGGCCCTCGCTGTCTGAGGAAAAGAAGGAGGTAAAAGAGCAGGAGGAGGTAGAGGAAGACAGGAAGGACGAGACCTTTCAATGAGGTGCCGGGCAAAGAAAAGGACGACAAAGAAGAGGAGGTGGTGTACGCGGTGCCCTCTGTGTCGTCTGAGTCGCAGTCTCGCTGGGCCGCCCAGAGTCGGGCCTCAGCTTTGGCTGCCAGACGCCCCAGCTCAGTTCTGCTGCCGCCGCTCCACCCTGCCGTCGCCGTTCCGAACAGGCTGTGCTCGGTCTCGGTCTGAGTCGCAGTCTCGCTGGGCCGCCCAGAGTCGGGCCTCAGCCTCGGATGTCCTGTGCCTGGTGTGGATTCAGAACAACAGGCTCCCTTTAGCAAACCAAGGTAACATTCCGGACTTCTCTCTCTCAAGGTGGTCTCTCAGGGTGACCCACAGCAGCCGGAGGGGAGCGGTGGTCTCTACAATGTCGGAACCCTTACCGCAAGCCAGCTCTGACCGGAAGCATGCTGTACGCACTACCCGTGGGTAGAAATTGGTCCTTATTGCGGGATCTCAAACGCCTGATCTTTTCCCCTCTCAGGACAGGCGAGATCCAGGGAGCGAGGCAACTTTTAGATCTTTTCGGCTTGAATCGCTATTTTCGCTACACCGAAATCTACCCTGGGAGTAAAATCACCCATTTCGAAAGGTAAAAAACAAACAAACTCCAATGACAAGAAACTTTGGGGTCTTTGTTTATTCCCTGGATTTGGGGAGGTGGAAGGAGAAGTGGGGGGGGGGGCAGACTGGTGTCAAATCCAAAATCTATGCGTACCTCATTTCACCTCCGGCTCTCTTGCCTTCTCAACATAGTTTTTGCTGATATTTTAAAATTAAGGGAGACTAGTATAGATCTATTTCGAGCTATTTACCTCTCATCAGCTAGCCGTACCCTTCTGGGATTTGAACCCGGGCCGCCTGCATCGTAGGCAGTTGTATTAACCTCTAGGCCACAGGTTCTCTTCCTGTCAGCAGTTTTCACCAGGCGACGGGTTATGTGTTTATGTGGAGATACCTGGTTACCCAAATATGGGAGGGAGCAACCTAGCCCCCTTTTGTCCTTCAGCTCATTTCAGAGACTATATAGGTTGTAATTAGCGACAACATTGTGTTGTTATACATGTTAATAATGTTTTTGCTGATATTTTAAAATAAAGGACAACTAGTATAGATCTATTTCGAGCTATTTAGCTCTCATCAGCTAGCCATACCCTTCTGGGATTTGAACCCAGCCCACCTGCATCGTAGGCAGTTTTATTAACCTCTAGGCCACAGGTTCCCTTCCTGTCATTTAACAAACCCCTTTATCCCTTGTGGGGTGGAGTCAGGGCAACTGAATGGAGCTAGCAGAGTGTGTGTTTTTTAATGGCCAGCTGCCCTTCCTGTCGCCAATGTGGAGTTTAGTCTCAGTGTGGGAACCAGGCAAAATGTTGGTTATCCCTGCATGGCATGGCATGGCTCCCTTATTTGTGGGACCATCGATCTCCATGAATTCCCGGCCTTCCACCAGATCCCTGGAAGAGTGCTGTGCCTCGCCTTGCAACCATTTGCAGGCTGGGGGATTCTGGGAGTTGAAATTGCCATCTTAAAATTGCCAAGCTGGCAAAAAAAAACCTTCCCCCCAAATTTGGAAGCTTAGCTGGAGGATGCGATAGCTGTTGAGGGCCTTTTATAGACTGTTTCACCAGGTTTGTGTCAGATCTCCTGCCTTGAGCGGGGGGGGGGGGTCAGACTAGAAGACCTTGGAAGTCCCTTCCAGACCGCTGATTCTCCATTCTCTCTTCTCCTCTCCAGGTTGCATCAACAGAGTAACATCCCATATCATCAGATGCTCTTCTTTGATGACGAAAGCCGGAATATTCAAGACGTCGGCACGCTAGGTATCTTTAAAAGAGAGTGCATGGTGGGATTCTAGATCCTTCCACTCTTGGAGCAACCCGGAGCATAGTTTTTCTAGATCCGGGTGTGCAAGAAGGTAGTTAAAATTTAAGAGTCGACTCTCCCTCTTCACACAACACACTGAATTAAGCTGGTCTTCTTCAGCCTAGTAAACCAATCGCTGTAAATTAGGCTGGTGAGTTCTAATCCCCCCCTGCATGAACGTTAGCCGGGTGACTTTGGGCCAATCACCAGGAGACGGTGAATTCTAGTCCCGCCTTAAGCATGAAAGCCAGTCATGTGACTTTGGGCCAATCATCAGGAGACAGTGAATTCTAGTCTCGCCTTAAGCATGAAAGTCGACTGTGAGTGATTTTGAGCCAATTGCCAGGAGACAGTGAATTCTAGTCCCGCCTTAAGCATGAAAGCCAGTCATGTGACTTTGGGCCAGTCATCAGGAGACAGTGAATTCTAGTCCCGCCTTAAGCATGAAAGTCGACTGAGTGATTTTGAGCCAATTGCCAGGAGACAGTGAATTCTAGTCCCGCCTTAAGCATGAAAGCCAGCCTGGTGACTTTGCGCCAATCACTAGGAGACAGTGAATTCTAGTCCCGCCTTAATTATGAAAGTCGGCTGGGTGACTTTGGGCCAATCACCAGGAGACAGTGAATGTTAGTCCCGCCTTAAGCATGAAAGCCAGTCATGTGACTTTGGGCCAATCATCAGGAGACAGTGAATTCTAGTCCCACCTTAAGCATGAAAGTCAACTGAGTGACTTTGGGCCAATCATCAGGAGACAGTGAATTCTAGTCCCGCCTTAAGCATGAAAGTCAACTGAGTGACTTTGGGCCAATCACCAGGAGATAGTGAATTCTAGTCCCGCCTTAAACATGAAAGCCAGCCGGGTGATTTTGCGCCAGTCACTAGGAGACTGAATTCTAGTCCCGCCTTAACTATGAAAGTCGGCTGGGTGACTTTGGGCCAATCACCAGGAGAGTGTGAATTCTAGTCCGCCTTAAGCCTGAAAGCCAGCCGGGTGACTTTGGGCCAATCACTAGGAGGCAGTTAATTCTAGTCCCGCCTTAAGCATGAAAGTCAGCCGGGTGACTTTGCGCCTATTACCAGGAGACAGTGAGTTCTAGTCCTGTCTTAGCCATGAAAGGCAACTGGGTGACTCTGGGCCAATCACCAGGAGACAGTGAGTTCTAGTCCTTCCTTAGCTATGAAAGCCAACTGGGTGACTTTGGGCCAAGCGCCAGGAGACAGTGAGTTCTAGTCCTGCCTTCGGCATAAAAACCAGCTGGGTGAGTTTGAGCCAACAACCAGGAGATTGTGAGTTCACTAGTCCTGCCTTTCCCATGAAAGCCAACTGGGTGACTCTGGGCCAATCGCTAGGGGACTGGGAATTCTAGTTCTGCCTTAGGCTGCCTAGATGACAGCCGAATTGTCTGAATGAAAGCTTGTGTTATTTTTTTCCCTGTTGTTTCCTTGTAGGCGTTGTGTGTGTTCCTGTCCCGAGAGGTATGACCCTTGCTCTCCTCAAAGAAGGATTAGAGAGTTTTGCACGCAGTTCGAACTCTCTTCCTGCCAGCAGAGTTTAAATCTCAAGACTTCCTGGATCTCCGTCTTCTCTTTCCCTCACGGAAAACATCAGTTGGGGATTATGGACGTGATCTATTTAGGTGGGAGGTGGAAAGTGATGGAGTTTCCTTCCTCCCATTTAGTCCTTAAAAGAATTTTTTTCCACCCTGTGGTTACACTAGACCAGGGGTCTCCAACCTTGTCAACTTTAAGACTCGTGGACTTCAACTCCCAGAATGCCCCAGCCAGCATGGAATCCTGGGAGCTGAAGTCCACAAGGCTTAAAAGTTGACAACGCTGGAGACCTCTGCACTACACTAACATGGCCCCTTTAAGACTTGCGGGACTTCAGCTCCCAGAATTCCCCAGCCAGCATGGAATCCTGGGAGCTGAAGTCCACGAGTCTTAAAGGGGCCACGTTGGCAGAGCCCTTGCATCAGACCGGCGAAGCGTTCATGCGTGGGACTTTATTTCACCCCAATAAATAAATGAGCAAAATAAATCTGTTTATCAATTAATGTAGGGATCACGGACAATTAATCAGGTTTATAGGATAATTTTGGTTGGTGGAAAAGGCAACCTGGGATCGCATTGCTGACCTCTGAAAGATTTATTTATTTATTTATTTATTTTTCATATTTATATACCGCCCCTCTCCTCGCAGACTCGGGGCGGTGTACAGCCAATAAATTTAAAAACAATTTAAAAACAATATTTACAGAACCTTAAAACTTAAATTAAGTTAGAATTGGCTCTAAAAATCCCATTACATAAAATCTAACTATTTAAAATCCCTTAATTCTAACTAAAAATTTAACCCAAGCCAGCGAGACGGAAGAGGTACGTTTTTAGCTCCCGGCGAAATGTTCGTAGATCCGGGAGCCTTCGCAGTGCAGGATGCCTCAGATGGGACTAAATCTTTCTGTCTTGTGGGTTTTCTAGCCTGGTACACACCAATTTGGCTCTGTAAAAATCAGTCAATCAAAAGCAGCCCAACAAAAAATAATGTAATTGTATGCAATTAGTGATGACCCAAGCATATGCTTTCAAGAACTCAAAGAAATTGTATTAATATAGAATTCTGACAAAACAATGCCCATTGAGTCATGAAAAGTCCAAAGCAACTGAGCTACTGAGGAACTTTGCAATCCAATAATCAAGGTGTTCCAATGTTTTTAGAAAGTCAAAAAAGTTGCCTAATCTTATCCTAGAAGCAATATCATTCATAAAGGGATAGCTTTGCAGAAGATAAAAGTTTTACTGAATGCTTTCTCTGATTGTTCTTCTTCAAGTCCACATTGCTGTTATAACCACTCCTCGTTGTTTCTTGGTTGTATTTTCTATTGAGAGAGTAGGAAAAATGGTTCAGTAAGAGAGAAAGCATAGGATATTTTCTGTCTTTTATGGTTGCATTAAATGCTTTTTCAGATATTTGTGAAGTAAGCAAGGCAACTTTGCACTACCTCTCTCCAACTGTGCTTTATGAGAAAATGTGACAAGGTAAACACACAACTGAGTCACAAATTCATATATTTTTAACATATTTTAAAACTATGAAAAGACAGAAAATGCCAGCCATCCCTCTGAAAATGCATTCTCTGTGAAATATTTAAATATCAATTTTAAAATTTATGATATGCTAACTGAAATTATTAAAGTAAATGTAGGTTGTGGTTTATTATATATTACTTACTGCCATAATTTGAAAGATGGAGATGAGTCCATGCTTATAATCAGTCCCAGTCCAACATCTTAATTATTCCTTACTGACTTTGAAATTCTAATTTAAAAATTAGTACAATGCATGAATCTAGTAATGTCAAGTCAGAGTTGCCTGAACCATGAAAAGGGTGGCAAATAAATTTGATGAATGAATGAATGAATGAATGAATGAATGAATGAATGAATGATTCAAGAAGTCCTAATTTTAAAAAGTGTGGCATACCATGAAAAGTAAAGCCCCTGAAATGTTTGCATTCAGCATAGAAATAAATTTATTTGTTGGGATTCCCACTCTATACCTGCCCCATTTTTTGTTCTCCAAAGCAGATTTAATTAAAGAAAACAGCCCATGACTGAATATTTCAGCATTTAAAAATTGCTCTATTATTTATTACTCTTTTCTCTAAATCCAAGACTTCTACCACAGCATAGCTTTCGAAAGTGTTAATTGCAGTAGCAAATTGAACTCTTTATATTCCTTCTTATCAGTTGATTCTTGAGAGGAAGTGTGTGTAATTATTCAGACAGTAAATTATTAGGAGGCAAATAGGAAGAAAGTCAACTGTCAGCCACAATCAGTTTGGAGAACAGAAATTAACATGAGTTTCTGGAAATTATCAAGACTGAAAATGGACACTACAAACTGCCAAAATGAATTGTTGCCACGGTCACAGAGAAGCCAATTATGGAATTTTGTAAAAGTTCTTGAAAAAGCCCTCTCACTTGTTCACATTTAATATAATATGACTGCCAATTGCCCCTGCAAACTTATTTAGTCCTTGATTTGGAACATGACATAATAAAAGCAATATTGTTAAAGTCTACTACCTGCTACCCAACAATGGAGAAGATAGGGATAATACTTCTCAAAAACAAATTGGAGATCGTCTACATTGGCATGAAATAATATTGATAGGAATTTTGTTATTTAATTATATAGCTATTGGGAATGAAATATTTAAGGACTGGTCTCTCTAGGAAATTCCAGACATTTCTTCATGAGCAATCTGCAGCGAGGAATAAGCCTGTTTCAAATTACCCATAATCTCAGATTCCAAAAATTCTTTATTAAAATACAGCTAATATGTATATAAACTGAATTATGGGGCTAATGATATTGTCATGATTCTGCTCATTTTGTAACTAATGCCTATTCTTGCTTTGCAGTGTTTTCAGGCAACGAACATTTGCAATGAGTTGTGCATACACTTCCTAGTAGGAAGTAATTGCTGTCTTATTTAAAAAATGCTTTCAGAAGGCTTTTGCTAGCAGCTCGTTTGCAAAAACAAACAAACAAAACTAACAGTAGGAATAAGCACCAATTTGTAGTATTTTTATCCCTGTTCTAACTATCAAAATACATTGTGAATATCAAAAGGTATTCATTATAACATCTACTACTACTCTCTCTATAAATCGCTATGCCTTCAGGAGATGAAGAGACGGATGTTTAGCCTAGTGGCAGACTCTGCAGGTTTCCTAGTTTTAGTAAAAATTTCAGCCTTAAACCTTGGAGTTCTGCAGACAGTCATTGTTGATAATAAAGATGGACTGTGGTCTGAATCAATAAAAAGAAATTCTCAGGCTGCTGGACCCGCTTCCCAAGAAAACATATGGAGCTGTTAGTTTAATTAAAAAGACATCTGTGTCTCAGTCTTGGAATGTGGCAGTGAACAAGGCACACACAGAACTGCTTCTTTGAAGTTCTACAAAGTACCCCATAACATTCTGATTAGTAAGCCAGTTAAATGTGGATTGAAAGACATATTTATTATAAGCAGGCACAGCTGGCTAGAAAAGTGTATTCAAAGAGAGCTCATCAGTGTGGATGGATTATCAAATGTGTGCTGCAAGGGTCAGCTTGGTGTCTCTCAGTATTTTTATTAATGACTTGAATGCAGTGATAGAGGAAATTCTTCTAAGATTGCTGTATATCATTAATTTGGATAGAGTAGCTGATACCTGGCGAGGCAGAGATAAAGTTCAACATGGGTTTGGTAGCTTAGTGAACTGAACTGAATGAAATTTAACAGACATAAGTGGCAATATTTTATTTTTACTTAAGAAACAGAAATAAAATAGCAGGTTAGGGTTGGAGGAATCTGGATTGATTGTAGTACATGTAGAAAAGGAATATGGGCTACTGACGAGCCATCAGCAGTGTGACCTGGGAGAAAAAATGTCAAAAGTTTAAGACTGAATTAATAAAAGTTTCAAAATCAAAGAAAGTAATAATTTCCATTCTATTGTACATTGGTTAAATCCTTCCTTAAATCATTGTGTAAAATACCATAGAAATTACCTCAAAATTTAAAAGTAAGAATATTGATGCAATGAGTGCCATGTGATTTATTTGAATAAAGTTTTCTTGAATATAAATTATGTCAGTCTTCTCTTAATTTATAAATGGTACCTTTAAATAAATTAAACTTCAACTCTTGCCATCTTCAGGAAGCAAGGGGAAGAATGAAATTCGGTGAGTTTTTATAATATAACTTAATGCAGGAATTCTAACAAAAACCCTACCTGTAGATAATACTAATGACCACAAGCAGCCCAAAATCATGGTTTGGTGCAAAATGCATAGAAGTTTGAAAAGGGGATAATATATCCTGCATAAATCCAGCAGTCTAATGACAATAGGACACAACCTACATAGCGAGAAGCAATGCTATAAGCAGCTAATTAAGCAAAAGAAAATGGGCATAAAGGCAGTTATGGCTTTTCCTAATCCCAATGTTACAACAAAGAACCCAATCCTTTTTAGGTGCATCACAACAGGACACCCCAGTAATGGTCCACTTCATCTGTAGAACTACATATTGAGAAAAGTCTGGGAAAAACATATCAATGAACTCTGTAGAGGTGGCTCAGCATGCTCCAACAACCCTGAGATAACTAAAAGTAATGTTGTATGCTGTATGTTCCTTTTTACAATCACCAACAAATATGGACGCATTTTAATGACTGGGAACTAGCTTACCCATTAGCTTCGTCAATATTTTCAGTAAACTCTATGGGAGACACCTGCAATGAAAATTTGGACACTGGCTGAAACAGGAAGATCTGCTTCAGGAGTGGTATTCACTTACCTTCATTACTGGTTTGCAAATGTGAGCACATGCACAGAGCATCAAAAACGGGATGTGATTATGTCTGGGCAGGTGGGCGGAGCCTCCCACAGCCACTGCAACCACTTTGTCCAAACCGGATAGAACTGGCTGAATACCACTACTAATCTGCTTGCAGAACAAGCTGGCCATGACTGATCAGTACCCCATACTTCTACATATCATTGGTAAATTCACTTTGTAGAATATGTGTCTCTCTCTTCTCAACTTTTACTGGTCTTAAAGCAGCACTGAATTCCATTTCCCAGACTAAGCTGGGACCAGCTGAAAAATAATTTGGACTTGATATCATGCCAGTGCTATTTGGCATAATGGAGGTTATTCAATAATTCAATCTAAGGTTCAGCCCTAAGTAAGCCTACCAGCTTCTATATCTAAGGGTGGGCAAAAACCTGGGTATCACCAATGCTTATATTTATTTAAGAAAATTTATATGGCTTCCCAACTCACTCTTGGTGACCCCAGATGGTTTACAAGGATAAAACTGCAATACAAAAAACAATAACTCCCCCATCCTCTGGCAAGAAGAATCAAATGAGCCACTTGATGAGCTCCATATCACTCAAGGGGTTCCCAGGTCTATTGGCAGAACCATGTCTTCAGGGCCTTGTGAAAGAGTTTCAAAGTATCTCTGTAGGGATGATGTTCCAGTGGGAAGGAGCCACCAAAGAGAAGACCTTTCTTCTTGGTCCTGCTAGATATATTTCCTTAGGAGAAAGAAACCATAGCATTCCCTCCCTTACCACTCTAATTGATCATGTAGATATGACTTGTACATAGTCCTTCAAATAATCTTGTGTTGTGGCCTGTTGGCCACCAGCCCCTTTTGCATCCTAATCAGATAAGGAGGTGATCTGGAAGTCTGGGCCAGCATCAAAGTAATCTGAGAGCTCCGAGGGAGAAGAGAGAACGGAGCTCTTCAGAGATAGAGACAGAGGCAGAGCCTGGGCCATCCATCAGCTCTCAGATGGAGAGTCAACAGCTTCCAAGTCTGGAGGTGGCTGATGAGGAAGAGGAGGAACATCTGGGTTCAGTGCTTGATGGATGGATGCGCAGAAGGCAGAGAAAAGGAGAGCAATGGAAATCTATGGGCTGGTCTTTGGGACAGAAGAGCCACTGCTGCTAACAAAGCCCCACTCTACCTCTGGGGATAAAAGGCAGGGGCGGAAATGAACAGGTGTGGAAGACAACTATTAATCTCTCTACCTGTCCACCACTGATAGTTTGCACTTCCGAATCCTGTCTGAAAATTATCAGAATTCTTCTTGGAATCTGCAGTGCCTTCTGAGTGTGTGTCTGTCTGCTGCTGGAAGAAAGTAGATGCACCTTCCAGGACTTCCTTTACAAGTGTGGGAAGAGAGAGAGAGAGAGAGTGTCCTGTTGTGTTGGGACAGTTGAGTGGGAAAGGGAGCGAACGTCACTTTCCACGGGACTTCGGGACTTCATAGACTGCTGTGAGAGAGCGACTGCTGGAACTCCTAATAAAGGGAACATTTCATTAACTGCAAAGGGCTTGTCGTGTTTGGGAGTCAGGTCAGAACACTTGTCTCAAGTCATGTAGGACTTTCGAGGTGACAGCCAGCACTTTGAATTGGGCCTGGAATCAAACTGGCAGCCAATTCAGCTCCTGCAGGAGAGGTGACACATGTGCAAATCTAGGCTTGCCCCAAACCATGTGTGCTGCCATCTTACCAGAATTGTATATGTGTGTTAAATAGTTTCAACAGCATTGTATATTTGATGAGGGAGGGTCATAAACCACAACACAAGGTTCTCCAGTGTGGCACTGACACTCAGGAAAACTTTACCCTCATTACATTCCCATTTGCGTAACTGTGGTTGTTAGATGGTCTTTTGAAATTTTGTAGTGGTGAGTGAGCTGCCTGTTTCTTCATTTATATGCTTTTAAATTTATTTTTGGTGGGGGAGAGAGAGTTACTTTAATCTGTGGTGGGGATGGGTTTTGTGATGTTTTATGGTTCAGACTGTTTTTGTACGCAACTCAAACTCAAATCTGGCATACAAATATTGTTAACAATTAAATTAAATACTCATTTTAATACTGACTACATGATTTTCCCCCACTATACTGCAGTTACAAATGTCTTACAAAATAGACAGCCATCAGTTATCATTTAACCAAAAAACTAGGTCATTATAAAGAAAAACCATGGCCACCGGAAAAATGTAAAATAGGAGCAAACCCACTTTAAACTTTCTTGAGGATACTTATTTTATCACCTTCTAGAAAGCTTAAAGCTCACACACTAAGATGAAAGGCAAACATAATTTATATATATTTAATGAAAAAATAATCTCTCATCTCATATAGTTCATTTAAAACCTTGGTATATACAATCTCACTGTAAAATAATTTTTACCAAATATACATCATAAATCTGTTCTGTGGAGCTCATTTCTCTGGAGATGCTGGTACTGAATGTAATTTACTTTCTTATTGCTCTACCTGGTACTTATCATGGCTAACGCAATTGAGCCTGTAACACTAGACAAATTTAAAGGTGTAAATCTCTAGTATGCTCTATTAAAATATTTGCATCTTGCTAAACAATCTTGCTGTATGGGCTTTTTACAAATACATATTTAAGCAGTTATATAGAGATGTTAATTAGTGGATGTCTACATCTCTTAGAAAAAAAGATTACAAAATAATTTTCATTAAATCATTGAGAAGCTTTGCAATTTAAATGAAAATATTCAAAAGCTCCCTGTAACAATGCAGCACTTAGATCAGGTCCATCTGGATTAGTAATTACTTCTCTGCAGTTATGTTTCATATTGCAACATTTGCAGGAACTATTAATGTAATATATTAAAGGGGCATTCTCAACTTGATTTAAAATTTGTCTTTTTCTCACAACTGTTTTGAAGTTTTTACAAACATTAATCCATATACTTCAATTGCAGTACTGCAAATGGTATAATACATACCATTTGTGACATTATATGTAGTATAATGATTACTATTATTATATAATAATTATATATTTAATAATTATATACATATACATATACATATATATATACATATACATATACACACGCACACGCACACACACACACACATATATATACCCACACACACACACAAACAGACAGGCTGATGGAGAACAATACACCCGACATCATCGTAATTAGTAACAACCATATCGACCTAATCGACGTTGCAATCTCAGGCGATGCTAGGATCGTTGAAAAAGAAAAGAAGATGGAAAAATACCAGGTGCTCACCAGGGAAATGTCGCGACTATGGAAACGACCCTCCAGGGTTATCCCCATCGTCATTGGGGCCCTAGGGAAAATAACAACGAACCTGGAGAAGCATTTAACAACAATCGGAATCACACAATTTGGGTCTCAACATCTGCAAAAAACAGCCATTTTTGGCACGACCCAAATTCTAATGCAATGCTTACGAAACAATTAGGGTGCCAGTTCCCAGGCCCTGGATTTGAACCTATATATATGGTTCAAATCCAATAAAGAGTGTGTTTGGCTGATGAGAACTAATAAGTTCAAAATAGCTATCCCAAGCTCTCTTTATTTAAAATATCAGCAAAAAATAAAAACAATTGAAATATATATACATATATATATAGTACATAGGGGTATTTGGGGGGTGTTTTTTTGCAAATAGTGGGAGGTTTTTTGGTCTCTGTGAGCAGATCACTTCTCTTTATTTTATTTTATTTTATTTTATTTTTGACCTTCTTTACTTTTTCTTACCAACTCGACTTCTCTGAGCCAATCAGGTGACTCTGATGAGTCAGCATCAGTTGTTCCAATGATTCAGATCAGGAACTGATTGTACAGTGATGTGAGCAGTGCATTTCCCTGGTCAAAATACTTTCACTTTGCATATTAAGAGCTGAAGAATGCGGCAACTTGTTCTTAGAATTCTTGTTACAGTCTGTTCCCTTTCTTGAGGCAAATGAAACGAGTACAGTTTCAGTGCTGAAGACGTTGTACTGTGGGATTATTTAAAACCGTCTTCTTCCTGTAAATCATAGTTTATGGACTATAAACGTAAGTCACTCTGAAAGGATGAGACGTTGTAAGGAAGCAGTAAGTGAGAACGGGATTAAAAACAAGGCTGGTTGACTGTATTTGTAGACTACACTAGATTTACTTTTCATTCATAATTCTCTTCTGACTTGGATATCAAAAGCCAAAGCTGACAATGAAATGCATGTTTTCGAAGGATTTTTTTTTCTATTTAACTTGATCCCTCTTCATTTCAAATATTTCTAGTCAATACATTATTATATTCCAACCCAATTATTTCCCAATAAACATGCATTTTATGTTTTAGCTCTGTATTTTACATAACTCTTCTATACTTAACACATTTTTCTTAAATCAACTAATATAGAGATTACTTATAGCAGATTATTTCATGTTCATTTGTTTTTTTACGTTAAACAATATATTTATGTGTTACATATATTTTCAGTAATCACATTTTTACCAACTAGTATAAAATTTCCCTCCTTTTTCCCCCTAATCATTCTCCCTAGCTCTAATCCCTCTTCATTTCAAATATTTTTAGTCAATAATTTTTTTATATTCAAACCCCATTACTTCCCAATAAACATATTTTCTTTGTGTTTTATATAACTCTTCAATATTTAACACATTTTTCTTATATCCACTAATATAAAGTTTACTTAAAGCAGATTATTTCATATATTATATTCATTTGTTGTTTTTCCCTTTAAGCAAAATATTTATGTATTAGATACTTAAAGTAGATCATTTCCTATAGTGTATTCATTTGTTGTTGTTGATCTCTTACTAGCAGTCCAGTAGCATTTTTTTTACTACCTGTTTGGGCAAACTTGTCAGCCTCAGAAGATTCCATTCCATCTCCAGTATATTTATGGGGGATTGCTATAATCACTTTCTCTAGAATTTAGGTCCTATATATCTTTGAAGTGCATTACTCGATA
>JANHFP010002092.1:32342-45571 GCA_032468135.1 Calamaria suluensis | reverse complement strand
GAAAGTTTAAGAATGAAAATGGGATGGAAATTACTTTGTAAATGTGGTAAAATGTAATATACTTTTTAGTGTGATACTGGGTTCAAACGTTGTATAAAACGAATCCCAAAAATACATTAAATGGATATATATTTTAGACTATTACACTTTTTCTTATGTACTCTCTTTAGCACAGAGATGTCAAATTCAAGGCCCATGGGCCGGATCGGGCCTGCCAGGTGCTTAGATCTGGCCCTCAGGGTTGCCCTGGAAACAGTGAAGGACTGGCCCATGGTGCCTCTGCCAGCAAAATGGAGTTTGGGAGGGCTGCACACCACTGTGCATGGTTCCTGAGCTTCATTTTCATTGGCGGAGGCTGCAGGAGGACATCACAGCCAAAAACAGAGCTCGTGGGGGCATGCTGAGCCTCCACAGGCTCCATTTTTTCTGGCAGAGCACTCTGACCACTGAGTGACATTAAGCTGGTCACACCCACCCTGTCCATACCCACCCTGGCCCACCAAGATCAAACACCACCCTGATGCAGCCCCCAATGAAAATGAGTTTGACACCTCTGCTTTAGCACATTAACAATAGGTTTATATATAATTAACAAGTAGGTAAATATATCTTGGCCTTTGAACTTTGGTGCTGGAGAAGACTCTTGCGAGTCTCTTGGATCAAAATGGTCAGTCCTAGAGGAGAATGACCTTGACTGCTCTTTGGAAGGCCAGATCCTGAAGATGAAACTCAAGTACTTTGGCCACATATTGAGATGGAAGGACTCCCTGCAGAAGGGCCTGATGCTGGGAAAGGTCGAGGGCCAAAGAAGAAGAGGACGGCAGAGAACGAGGTGACTGGATGGAGTCACTGAAGCAGTAGGTATGAGCTTGGGTGGACTCCAGAGGATGGTGGAGGACAGGAAGGCCTGAAGGAATGTTGTCCATGGGGTAGCGATGGGTCAGACATGACTTCACAACTAACAACAACAACAGCATGATATCTACACCTAATTCAACTATACATCATTCACAACTGGGCAGGGAAGAAACTCACATATTAGCACATTAGTAATGAAAATGCCATTTCTGAAATGGCAGCATTTTCAAGAAGATATCCCACTTGATCATATGTGTCAGACAGCTTCTCAAGAGAAAAGGTCATCCAGCAATAATCAGTTCCCAAGATATGCAGGATTTTATGTAGCAATATACATACCATGACCAGCATCCAAGTAGGTAGTGCACCTTGTTCAAAATGTGTTCAGCATAATGTGTCAAATGATGCTAGTAAATGTTTAAGAATGTGTTTTGCCAGCTCTGTTGTTAGTGCCCACAACTCAATTAGCCAAGGAGCAGCTGAATGGCATGGCTCAGCACTGCTTTCAACCAACTTGCAAAATTCTAGAAAATGTAACTGGCTCTTGCAAGTGTGAATGTGTTCATCGTCATTTGCACCCTTTAGCACCCCGGCCATAGAATTCTGGATTAGCTGTAGTTTCCAGACCACCTTCAAAATCAATCCTACAGAAAACACATTTAATCGTTGTCTGTGGAGATTCTCAGTCATCGAAGTTAGTCCCACCATTGGTAGTTCTAATGGTGCTTTTTTCAAGAGGCAACTGGACTTTCTCGTTTTTCATTGAAGACATTTCACTTCTCATCTAAGACGCTTCTTCAGCTCTGACTGGATGGTAGGAAATGGTATAGATTTCCCACCATCCAGTCAGAGCTGAAGAAGCTTCTTGGATGACAAGTAAAATATCTTCAAAGAAAAAACAAAACGTTCAGTTGCTTCTTGAAAAAAAGCATTTTTGGGACACTTTTAATAGTTCCAGTTTTGACCTACTGGCTTATGAATCATAATGGCCAGTACCCAGAAACAGCTGGAGGTAGGAAACAATACTTCTACCCTATGGAGCTTACTTGATTCACCACTGAAAATGATGGAACCAGGAGCACTGCATGACTATGCAACTGCTCCACTGGAAGGAGCTCAATTTTTATCTGGAGTATACATTTTTTCTTAATTCCCCATCATCCAAACTGCCCATATATTCTACTTTATCAAGATTGAGTTTCAGCTTCCTGATCCTCATTTAGCCTGCTACTGTAAATAAACCTCTAACTGGCCCCTCCTGATTCAAACGGTACAAAGAATTGTGATGCTTCATTCCTGAACTTCTGATGGTCACTCCAACTTCTTCATATATGTTTTATTTAAGTGTGGGTCTAGAGCAGGGCCAGTTCAAGGTGGCAAATACAGCTTTCTAGAGCCAATCTGTAGGTAATCTGAAATATGAGCCTAATGACACAGCAAAGTCAGCAATCCCAATGAAGTAAAATGTTTGCCATTTAAGAATGGAAGGGAGGCCAGAGCTTTAGCTCCGTAGCTGCTTCACTGGCATGGTGCCCAGACAGCACGTTGGAAAGATATGGATGTGACAATAGCTGTCTTCCCTGAACTATGGTAGTTAGAGAAAAATGGTTGCCCTGGGCCTCATGCAAAGATAAGCAGAGCCAGTATTTGCATGATATATGAAAGCACTAACAGGGAAAGATTGGATAATCAGGAGACATAAAGTACAGCTACTACTCAGTCAGATACAACATCCTCCTTATCCCATTTTGGAGAGGTACAACTAGACAGGCTCACTTATCTGTGTCTGGGCATATCTGAGAGCATTTAATGGATGGTCTCACAAAATGGAGGGACTTGCTATTTATAAAATAGTTGTCATGGTAGGGATGGTCACTTATAAACCCTCCTTTACCAGAAAGTAAGCTGGTAAAGTAGCCACCTAATGTCTCTTGCTCTTCCAGGAAGCCATCTTCCTCACCATCTTTCCAAGTAAAGCACTGAGTCACAGCCATTGAATATTTTAATTTTTTTACCCATGCCTATGTGAGGCCATAAGGGATGCGGTGGCTCAGGGGGTAAGACAGCTGAGTTTGTTGATCAGAAGGTCAGCAGTTCAGCGGTTCGAACCCCTAGTGCCTCGTAACGGGGTGAGCTCCCGTTACTTGTCCCAGCTTCTGCCAACCTAGCAGTTTTGAAAGCATGTAAAAAAATAGGGACCACCTTTGGTGGGAAGGTAACAGCGTTCCGTGTGCGTTTGGCATTTAGTCATGCCGGCCACATGACCACAGAGACGTCTTCAGACACCACTGGCTCTTCGGCTTTGAAACGGAGATGAGCACCGCCCCCTAGAGTCGGAAACGACTAGCATATATGTGCAAGGGAAACCTTTAAGTTAACAGGCATATGAAAAAATTGCATCCACTTTAAATTGTCTTTTGTCTGAAGCAACTTATACACGTCTCTGTAGTTCTCCCTACTGTGTTGGTATGCCAAAACCCTGCCCTTGATATTCCTCATCTCTCTTTGCTCCAGACAGTCCATCTGCTATTTGTTTTCCTCTTTCTTTCAGCAGGAGCATCTGGCTGGTTAATTCTGAGAGGCTCTTGGGCAGCTGCACTGCCTCACTTTTAAAGTAGGCAGGGGTTGAGCTTTTCCATTAATTGTTTTCCAACAATAGGCTTTTGTTGGAGATTTCACTTTTAGGGTTAGGGATACTGGTAGGAAAGCAAGCGGGGCATGCTAATTATCCATTTCTTGTGCCTAAAACTGTGATGGTGAACCTATGGCATGGGTGCCACAGGTGGCACACGGAGCCATATCTCTAGATACACGAGCACTGCCCTAGCTCAGTTCCAGAGTGCATATGCTTGCTGGCCAGCTGTTTTTTGGGCCTTCTGGGCCCTCTGGAAGTTGGAAAACTGGTCATTTCTGGCCTCCGGAGAGGCTCCATGGGGTAGGGAAGGCAGTTTTCGCCCTCCCCAGGCTTGCAGAAAGCCTCTGGAGCCTGGGGAGGACGAAAAATGAGCCTTCCAGGCCCACCGTGCCATTGTGTGCCAAAAGTGGGGGGGAAGAGCACAGGGGAGCAGATGCATTGAATTTTAGGTGTGGGCACACACATGCGCAACCCCCCCTGAACTCCTCCCACTTTTGGCACGTGACAGCAAAAAGGTTAGCCATCACTGGCCTAAAACATGGTATGGCTAAAGTTAAGATGAAGGATTGATGCATGTTTTTTCCCCTAATTAATCGTGTTTTGGTTTTCAGAATAACAGACCCATCACAATATAAATTTGGGAACCAGACTTGGATTCTAACTTTTCCCATTAATTCACTGAATATTAATGCAGTAGGCTAAGCTATAATTAGCTCTAAGTATGATCACCAAGCTACCCATATCCCATACATGAGAGGGTTAACTATTGGCAGATGGCTTTATACAACAGGTAGAGTTTAATGTCATGCTGGATTATGATTAAGATAACTAACTAAGGTATAACATTCCATGGTTACTGATTATAAAGTCCTTCCTCCTTAACTATAACCAGACCCATGATTTGAAAATTCACATTAAGCAAAGCCACCTGTCGGGTAACATATGAATGAAAACCATGGCATTGTGTAGCTTAACAACTGCAAAAGCAGACCATATCTGGCCTTGGGCCAGCAATAATTTATCACTTCTGAACCAATTTCCTGCTTAGTGGGCAAAATGACAACATATATTTTTAGTCTGGAATCTAAAACAAAAAAATAGTAAAGCACAAGAAATATCAACAAATAAGGTTAGACTCAAAATGGTTAAAATTTAAATGTATTAAAGTTAATTAAATGTTCATGTTAGATTTGGATATGAAAAGGAGCCTAGAAAGAATTAACTGATCCCAGCTAAACATGTATCATGATTGTAGCCATGCAGTTAAATCCAGCATACTTATTCAAAGTAAGGCCTACTGCAATTTAAATGCACCACTTTATTTCGAGTTTTTAAGCAATATTATAACAATAATATTAATAATATTAACAATATTGTTAAGCAATAGGGCAGCAAAATAGCAATATTAGCAGCAAGTAGACCCTGCTGAGGAGGGAACTCCATCAATGGGACCTCATTAACCCAGATTAGAATTTTGGGGTAGTGGTGATTTCTTAAAATTGCTGTGCATTCCTGATCTTTGAGAAATGTAATGCACAGTTGTGAGGTGCATAAGCTCCAAGGGTAAGGAATCATGGAAGAAAATGTGTGATCATTACCAATGTTTGAAACCTCCACCTACAACACGCAGAACAAAGTCAGGTTTGAGGAGTCTCAAAGAGAGGCACCTTTAAAAAATGTAGAAAACTATGCAGTGAAAAATATAAGGGATGGTCATCTACTTTGTCCTTCTCTTATGGGTCATTACAGATCTCTTTGAAAGATGCCTTTAATTTTCTCCAAATCTCGCCCCGTTGCTCAAAATGTTCAGAACTTGGGGGAACACTGTGGCCACAAATGGGGAACGTAGCAAGGTTTTATTTTTGTTTACATCCACAAAAAAAAGTTACACTATCATTTAGAAAACAGCAGGGCTTTAAATCCTTCAAGCTTATCCTGTGTTCCTTTACAAAAACTGAAGAGTCATATTCACGTTGCCTTGCAATGCCCAATCTCAAACATCTGTGTGTCCAAATAAAATACTTACTCTGAAGCAGAGTTCTTTCCACTGGCTGTGCAAGCGTTCAATTTGTTCTCTCAGCACCATCACATCTTCTGGGAGGATAAATTGAGCCAGTTTCACCTTTTGTGCATCAAGTTCTTTTGCATTTTGGCTCCAGTTGGTGAGTGAGTTCTCCAGCACCTGCATGGAAACACCAAGGGAAAAACAACAGCCCTTTCAGCGCCAGCTCCTGGGGGTTGGCAAGGTTGTGTGTGAATGTATGTATATGCTTGCCTGTTTGCATCTGCATTCTCTTTTCTACAAACCTTTTGGTGAATCTTGTGATTGGTCCGTACAAGAGGGAAGGGAAAGGAGAACAGCAATTTGCATGCATATCTTTCTATCTATCTGTGTGTGTGTGTGTGTGCACGTGTGAGAGAGAAAAACAGAGACAGAGAGAGACATACAGAGAAAGACAGAGAAAAGGGAAGTCCTTTTGTGTTGAGATCTTGCCCTTTTTTCCGGTTGGTTGCTGCTTAAAATTGAGGCAACTGGAGAGAAAACACAGTTTTCCTGAATTCCCCAAACCCTTAAAAATGTATAGTGTTACAAAGCTTTACTTAAGATGCAGCATGACATCTGTGAGACTATTTTTTTTCTTTCCAGAAGAAATTTAACAAAGTTACTCTTCTAGCATTTCAAAATTGAGGGATTTTGTTTGTTTACTTGGAATAACATTCACTGGGATCAATAGTGCTTATTCCCACCTAAAAGTAAATAAATCAAAGAAACCCGGGGTAAAATAATTTGAAATACAGTCAGCTGAATTCATGGGGATTGATTTCCAAACAAATCTAGTTACCTAGATAGTTGCACCATTACTTTTGCACTGCTGCTGACTGAGTCTCATTTCACATAATTCACTAACACCAAAATGAACAATGTGCACCACTTGACTGAGTAGCAACTTTGAAGGTTTCTTGTCAAAATTTTAAAACATGCTACGTCACATTCATTATTTTTCAATTAATAATAGTGATTGCAGGTAAGCAGGCTCCAGAAATCTCAGTGGAGTCAGACAACCTCATATTCTTTGTTCAATACCTCAGTTTATTTCTGAGCTGAAGAACTGTATCTTCTCTTCAATTTGGAGAAAAGGTCTCTGTTACTCCCCCATTAATTTCAGAACTGTTCTATTTACACTGATCCAGAATTCTAATCCAATTTAGAACTTGTTTTAGAACATCATGAATTGTTGTGCAGGTGTATCTTGAATTAGTCAGTGAAAAATATTAAAATTAGTGTTCCTCAAACTATTCCAGATCTTGGTTTTCATAGACATACCTTTACTTGTTCCAAGGTTGTTGGCAATGCATCATGTTCTATAGGAAGAGGTTTGTTTATGCTTCCTTTTAGCTCTAATAAAGCATGGTCCAGGTCCTTCACTTGCCTTTCACAGTTCTCCCAGGTCTGTAATTTCAAAGAAGAAAGATGAGCAATAAATATTGTTTAATAGTAGAAGCTTTGCTGCTATTAGATAATCTCCAATACATTTTGGATTTTCCTTATAATACAGAGGAAAGAAAAATAGTATTCACAAAGATTCTTTGCCTCTTATTATAGAATAGAATGGAATAGAATTCTTTATTGGCCATGTGTGATTGGACACACAAGGAATTTGTCTTGGTGCATACTCTCTCGGTGTACATAAAAGAAAAGATACATTCGTCAAGAATCATAAAGTAGAACACTTAATGATAGTCATAGGGAAAAAGTAAGCAATCAAATCATATTAGGAAACAGTCAATGTAAATCTTAAGAATACACGCAACAAAGTTACAGTCATAAGTGAGTAGAGTTGGGTGATAAGAACTATGAGAAGACTAATAGTAGTGCAGACTTAGTAAATAGTTTGACAGTGTTGAGGGAATTATTTATTTAGCAGAGTGATGGCATTCGGGAAAAAACTGTTGTTGTGTCTCGTTGTTCTGGTGTGCAGTGCTCTATAGCATCATTTTGAGGGTAGAAATTGAAATAGTTTGTGTCCTTATCTGCCTATAGCTGATGTATGCATACTGACCTGATTTGCAAATATGCTATGCTTTGAGATTTCTGTTAGAATAGTCTTTATAATGAAAGAAAATTTTATGCCAGAACAAATTATCAAGAGAGGTATCAACTGCCTTTCATTGGATATGTGCAAGGATATGCTAGATAAGCCAAAGCTTTTATTTGGATATCTATGCACAACACATGGCAAGCTCGTAGACTTCAATGGTTCCTTCCAATTCTATGATCTCAAGAATAAGCAAAGCAACAAGAGCAATTTGGATGCAGAATTTTTTTTTGCATCAAAAGCATATGATATTTAAGCAACCAGATTAATATTAGCTAGACAGAATAGCAATGCTCTGGGTTACTAATCTAGTAGTATTTTTCTATAATCATAGATGATCTTTGAGAGAATCACTAATTAAGTATTTACTGTAAAAAGGTAAAGGTTTCCCTAGCACATATGTGCTAGACATTTCCGACTCTAGGGGGCGGTGCTTATCTCTGTTTCAAAGCCAAAGAATCAGTGCTGTCCGAAGACGTCTCCATGGTCATGTGGCCGGCATGACTAAATGCCAAAGGCACACAGAACACTGTTACCTTCCCACCAAAGGTGGTCCCTATTTTTTCTACTTGCATTTTTTTATGTGCTTTCAAACTGCTAGGTTGGCAGAAGCTGGAACAAGTAATGGCATTACTGCAACCCGTTGAATTTGCTTTGTTCCTGTTGTTGATGATGTTCATTCCTGAGACTCCTTTGTTTCTTTCAGACAATTAAAAAGTCACAGGAATCACCACAAAAGTCTCTCCATGTGAAATTGGCTGAGAACATGGAAGGACTTGAGCTAAATCAGTGGTGGCTTTCAATTTTTTTTTTTTTACTATTGGTTCTGTGGGTGTGGCTTGGTGGCTGTGGCAGGGAAGGATACTGTAAAATCTTTATTCTCTCCCCAATCCAGGGGGACGTTACTACAAAATCCCCATTTCCTCCTGATCACCTGAAACTCAGGAGGCAGAGAATAGATGGGGGCGGGGCCAGTCAGAATTTTTGCTACAGGTTCTCTGAACTACTTAAAATTTCCACTACCATCTCTTCAGAACTGGTCAGAACCTGCTGAAACCCACCTCTGAGCTAAATCATTATTTCTTAAAAGGACCTTGTAAATATAACATTTTCTAAGAGTGCGATAAGGTGACCCAAGAATGCACGGTAGACCTGGAAGTACTGGGGCTCTCTGACAATATTGTTAAAAATTCAGTTTATTCATTTTACTATACTATAGCATGATAGCACACACAGGACTATTCTCCAAAATCATATTCAGATGCACATTGGAATAAAATCCAGCCCAAATATTTGTATTTTAAGGATTTCTTGAAATATCAGTAGGCTAGCCCAGATTTGTTATACATACCTTTAAATGGAGTTCTGCAGACTTAAAGACATTAAGTAGAGGTCATATTTCACCAGTCTTACAACATTCAAGTTCTACCAGACTATAAAATAAGTACTCTAAGGTAAACTGCATTTCTAGGCTGTTTCATGAGGAAGCCTCACTGAATGCTAGGTGAAGCATTTGCAAAAAACATGATCTGCATTTCACTGTTGATCTCCCTCAGCCCGGAGAACACAAACTAAATGACTATTTGTATTTTATGGTTATTTCTATCCTCAGAGTTAGGAAAGAGAAGATAAATATATTAGGAATATTAATCTTATTTGTATACTTCTGGCTCCACATGGATTCTCAGCTGTTTACTAGAATACATATGAAATCCATAATCTAAAAACAAACCAATTTACTCCAGCATCCCAGGGAACAAAACCTACATTAAAGTCCTGCATTCCGATCCACAACATTAACCATTAAAAGCTCTGCAGAGCAGCTCCTTTTTTTACTTCCTAAACAACAGTCAAGGGAGCACTATCTATATCTCCAAAGTTTAAGGTATTCTACAGAGATGGAGTGTATGATGTTAGCACTGACCTCCCCCCCCCCCAAGAATGAAGCATTTTAGGAAATATTAAAAAGGCAGATTATTATATTTCCCTGGATATAAAAACATGTTTTCAGGCAGGAAATAGACTCACTACAACATAATAGATGGACTCCTAGCTGTAGGAACTAACCACATGACACAGAAATTCACCCACATGGCAAGACTCAAATCAAACTTGATAGACAGCCTAACACAGCTAGCTAGGACTCCCACCCCCTTGGAGTCTCACAACCAATCATGATGCATTCCTTATACAGGAACAGGAAACATTAAGGTGTGGCCCACAAAAAGTTTATAAATCCGGGAATCCAAGCATCTTTCTCGCTCTTGCATCTTGCCTTTCTTCACCTTCAAGCATGTGAGCCCCTTTTCTGCTCAGGAACTCAAGCCAGGTGACTCCTGTCCACCAATAATCCATCTTTCCAAGCAGTCTCCATGTTTCCAGTGTCTGTTTCTTGGAGCAGAGCCCACAGATGAAGATATGCTCTTCTAACAGGTGCTTCTCAGGTGCTTTGGAAAATGAATTGACCCCAGGGGTGGGCTGCTGGGGGTTCGATAAGGGTATGTGAGAAGCTCCAGCTAAGATTCCTTGCTGTTTGGAGAACCCCCAAATCCCACTCCTGGCTGGCCCCTCCCATCCTGCCCCACTCCTCCCAGGAATCCCCAAATGGCCCATTTTGGATGCAAGTAAGTGCAGGGCGTGTGGGGCTCAGGGAGGGTGAAAAATAGACTGGAAGTTTGGGAAGGTTGATAATGGGCCCATTTCCAGCCTCCAGAGGGCCTCCGGAGCCTGGGGAGGCTGTTTTCGCCTTCCCGGAAACTCGAGAGAGCCTCCAGAGCTTGGGAAAGACAAAAACTCTCCCCCCACCATGGTTCAGGAGGTTGACTAGGCCACACCCACCATGGCCACGCCCACCCAGCAACTGGGCAAATAACCCCTCAGTAAAATTTTTGAAGCCCACCCCTGATTGACCCCCTCTTCTTGGTCGCAGCCCCTCAAATTTTTATACATTGCTATCATGTCACCCCAAATCCTTCTTCTCACTAGACTAGACATACTCAATTCCTGAACTTGTTCTTCCTATGTATTAGTCTCCAGCCCCCTTATCATCTTTGTTGCTCTTCTCTGCAATGTGATACAATGGATTAGGATTGAAGTTCTTTATCATTCATTGTTGAAAGTATAGTAAAAAAAGGGGGGGAACTGTTGACTTCAGTCAGTGATGGCTGACTGGGGAATTCTGGGAATTGAAGTCCACAGATCTTAAAATTGCTGGCAATCGATGTACCTGATATATAGCCCTAAAGATCAAAGAATTTTGGTTGCTTTCAAAAAGAATATCGCAAGTTTGGAACTGTCTAGAACAGGTGTCCTCAAACTTGGCAGCTTTAAGATTTATGGACTTCAACTCTGGGAGTTGAAGTCCACAAGTCTTAAAGCAGCCAAGTTTGAAGACTTGTGAGGTAATAGAAAGGTACAGGTATAGCTATGCTGACTGGAGAATTCTGGGAGTTGAAGCCCACAAGTCTTAAAGCTGCCATGGTTGAAGATCTCTGAGATAACTGAAGGCTGCAGGTACAGTTATGCTGGCTGCAGAATTCTGGGAGTTGAAGCCCACAAGTCTTAAAGCTGCCATGTTTGAAGACCTCTTGTGACTTGGGAGATCACAATGTAATTCCAATGTTGTAGGTTTGGTTGGGGAGTTCAAAACACAAAATCGAGAAAGCAACAAAAGCAAACTATTTTTGGCATGACATTTTCAATTTTTTTTTATTATTATTATGGCGTGGTTGGGAATCAAACTCCACCATAAACGGATGGAAAAATCAGAGGCAAAATTTAAGACCAGCGGAAGAGTAATTTCTAGCAAATTCTATCTAAATATGCGGAATCCTCAGCTTCTTTGAGATTCTTAAAAAGACGTAGGATTGCATAGGATTTTCCTGCTTAAGGTCACAGCGGTGAAATGGGCGGATATATAAATGGTGTGTTTGTGTGTTTCTATATATGTAAATGAATAAACAAATACATGGTATATAAATAAATACAATGTCTAATCTAGTTACAGCTATTGGAAAATTCCTGTGGCTAATTTCCAGTTTCTAACCAGCACATTCCCAGTCAATTCTTACATTCAGATCAAATCAAAGCAGGCATACTCACCCATAGACTTATGAAAGCAAAAATAGAAGTTATTCTCTCTCTCTCTTTCTCTCTCTTTCTTTCTCTTTCTCTCTCTCTGTCTGCCTGTCTGTCTGTCTCTCTCTCTCTCTCTGTGTCTGTCTGTCTAACTGCCTGTCTGTCTCTGTCTCTGTCTCTGTCTGTCTGTCTCTCTCTCTCTCTCTGTCTGTCTCTCTTTCTCTCTCTGTCTCTCTTTGTCTCTTTCTCTGTCTCTCTGTCTGTCTGTCTGTCTATCTGCCTCTCTGTCTCTGTCTGTCTCTGTCTCTGTCTCTGTATGTCTCTGTCTGTCTGTCTCTCTCTGTCTGTCTGTCTCTCTCTGTCTGTCTCTCTATCTCTCTCTGTCTGTCTCTCTCACTCTCTGTCTGTCTATCTGTCTGTCTCTTTCTCTGTCTGTCTCTGTCTCTGTCTGTCTGTCTGTCTATCTGCCTGTCTGTCTCTGTCTGTCTCTGACTGTCTCTGTCTGTCTGTCTCTGTCTGTCTCTGTCTGTCTCTCTTTCTCTCTATGTCTGTTTCTGTTTCTGTCTCTCTGTCTCTCTCTGTCTTTGTCTCTCTGTTTGTCTCTCTGTCTATCTGTCCTGTCTCTCTCTGTCTCTCTCTCTCTCATCATCTGCCTGACAATCCCCAAAGAAGTGATGTTTGCTTATTCCAGGGTTAACAGGTCAGTTAAGAAGTGGGAAAAATTAGCCTTATGTAATTAAAACCCCACTGATTACAGTGGGGTTTACTCTAAGACTTTTAAGTCTGGAATAAGCAAAGACTATTTATTCTAAACAGATCAGGCTTAGCCTTGTATGCATATATGTGCATGCCATATGTGTACGTGTGCGAGGGAGTGTGTGTGTGTGTATGTGTTTCTATATGTCTAAACACTGAGACTTTTAAGAAGGGACTGGGCAAGCATTTGTTGAAAATAGTATAAGGTCTGCTGCTGGAGCAGGGGGGTTTGTACTACAAGAGCTCCAAGTTCCCTTCCAACTCTGTTATTCTATTATAACCTGAGCCTGCGCGTGTAGGGCCTTAAATGTATACACTGCTATAGTCATGGTTGTTCAGAATGAGCCCAGTTGGGGGAAGGACAGAACATTCAAACATTAAGGGTCTGTTGTTGAAACCTATTTTTTTTATTACCAGTTCTATGGGTGTGGCTTGGTGGGCGTGGCAGGGGAAGGATACTGCATAATCCCCATTCCCTCCCCACTCCTGGGGGAAGGATATTGCAAAATCTCCATTCCCTCCCCACTCCTGGGGGAAGGATATTGCAAAATCTCATTCCCTCCCCAGTCCTGGGGGAAGGATACTGCAAAATCCCATTCCCTCCCCACTCCTGGGGGAAGGATATTGCAAAATCTCCATTCCCTGCCCACTCCTGGGGGAAGAATACTGCAAAATCCCATTCCCTCCCCAGTCCTGGGGAAGGCTATTGCAAAATCTCCATTCCCTGCCCACTCCTGGGGGAAGAATACTGCAAAATCTCCATTCCCTCCCCACTTCTGGGGGAAGAATACTGCAAAATCTCATTC
>JANHFP010002088.1:74806-85799 GCA_032468135.1 Calamaria suluensis | reverse complement strand
AGATATAGATGGATGGATGGATGGATGGATGGATGGATGATGGAGGGAGGGAGGGAGGGAGTACTGGACCAGTTTATAGATATTTATGTGTTAATTACTTAAAAAGTCTGTCCTGTTTCACTCTAACAATTTACAGACCATAATATATAACTACATATCACACCAAGCCCCATTTCCCAACCACCGTTACCTTCTTAATATAAATTTAGACATAGTCAAGAGACAGAATTTGCTATCACAAAATGTTGCAACAAATCAGGAAAATCAGAACTACTAATTTGAATTGGACAGGAGACAATCAGAGAAATACCAATGATGTAAGCTAGAATGGTATCATAGAAATAATTGCTGGATAACAATAGCTACATTTTGTTGTGAATTACTACTTATTAAGAAAAAGCAATATACGAAATTATACATTGCCTATTTATAGAAGAGATTTAAAAAGCTTTTACTTATGCTTGTATATCAGATGTTTCTGTTTAAAAATATTAACATGAATGGAAATATTTATTCAAATATGGAAATTTTATGTCATAAGAATTCATCTCTTCACTCTTCCATTCAGATTTCAAAAGATTTATGCATCAGAATTATGACAATAATGATATACATCAGAATGAGGGATTGCTACATAGGTTAACATAAGTTTGAAACAAATATTATAAATTATATGGAGAGGAACACTATTTTGAAAAAAAAAAAGTCAAAACAATATGTTATTCAGGAGAGTACACTGAATTGCAGTGGGTAAGAGGCAAACAGGAGAGTAGAAGTTGTTTCTGAATTTCCGTACCTTAGAACTTTGTCCATTATATGAAGGCTCTTAAAAATTATGATAGTGAAACACAGTCTATCTATGTATATATAAACAGGAAAATGAAGCATTTTCATATAGTTTTGATATATTAAAATATCATTGAAAAGCTTCTCAAAGCTTGATCCCAGAGAGTGATAGTGGTTGATTAAATATAGATCATCTGAACACTTAAAAGAAATTTTACTGCACAATTTTCTAAATCTAGACTTAATCAATATATAGTCTGCCATTCTGTAGGGGAGGGAGCATGCAGTCATGTCTGTAAAGCAATTTCCTGTACTGTCAAGTATGTGTTGCAGCACATGCCTTAGTAGTTTATAATCCCAGATCATCTAGTACAGTGATGGCGAACCTATGGCACAGGTGCCACAGGTGGCACGTGGAGCCATACCGGGTGGGCACGCAAGCTTTGCCCTAGTTCAGCTCTGATGCACATGCGGTGCTGGCCAGATGATTTTTGGATCTTCCAGGCCCACCAGAAGTTGGGCAAGTGGCTGTTTCCAGCCTCTTGAGGGCCTGGATGTGTGGGGAAGGCCCTTTTTCACTCTCCTCAGGCTCCAGAGCCTTTCCAGGGAGGGTGGGGTGAATTGAATTATGGGTGTGGGCATGCGGATGCACAACCCCCCCAGGCACCACCACCACCCCCGTTTTGGCACACAATGGCAAAAAGGTTAGCCATCACTGATCTAGTATCCAAGAAGAAACTTAAAACCCAAATGCTACAAAATTTAAGATGTGCCAAAATATCTCAGCAGATTGCCTGTGGCAGAGGTTTAAACCTAAAGACATATCTCATTGGAAATTAGATAAATATTATGATTAGCACAAGTAGTTCTCGACTTATGACCACATTTGATGCCAAGGTTTTGATGTTAGGTGAGGCATTTGTCAAGTAAATTTTGCCTCATTTTGATTTTGTTAAGTGAATCCCTTAGGTTAAGTTAGCAACATAGTTGTTAAACGCATCTAGCTTCCCCCATTGATTTTGCTGTCAGAAGTTGGCAAAAGATGATGACATGACTCCTGGACACTGCATAAATATAAATCAGTTGCCAAGCACCTGAATTTTGATCATGGGAATGCTGCAACAGTTGTAATTGTAAAAAAGAGTCCCAAGTCAAGTGCTTTTTAATCAGGGCAAACTGGTCTACCGGTCAAATGGGATGGAGCATACTGCTTCCACATTTGCCTTTCAGCCCCAATCTAGGAGCTTTCGCTGGCAGTTGCTTTCGTGACAAATATAAATTTACTACAGTCCCAAGTCATTTTTTTCAGTGCTGTTGTAACTTTATCACTAAAGGAGTTTATAACATGAAATTTTTAAAAATTCCCAAAGGATACCAATTTTACAGAACAAAACTGGTATATTAAATACATATTTCACTGACCATTACTTTAGAAAAATGTAAAAACAAAACACCTACTTTTCAGTTGGAAAATGATAAAAACAAGGATTTTTAAAAAGTTTAAACTAAACATTGGTGGGTTTTTTTTCACATACACACCATGGGAAGGAAACGAAACATTTTGGACATCAAATGGATACAAATCCCGCTTGATTTTGTTGATTTTGTGAACTCAAACATGACAGGTGTTCAAATTGAGTCCATGCTTCCATATAGCACACTAACTCATCAAAATAGTATCAGTTATAAATTTTAATATTCCTGTTGAGGATTTGTGTTTTAAGATTTTAAACTGTTACAGTGTAATAACATTGTGCAAATCCTCCCAAAAAAACCTTCTCAACGGAAATAACTTTGACAGAAAAATGTGGCAAGGAGATAAGGCATTGATGTTAACGTACAAATCTCAGTGTGAAGTTTTTTCTCTAGTTCAGAAAGATACCCAACTATTCTATGAATTTGGGATTGCATGGTACCTCTTCTTTAAAAATTTAGACAACTAAGAAAGTTAATTCAAATTATTTTCAAATCCCATTTTAAAATATGCTCCCAACTGTCTGTAAACTTTTTCCAGACTCATGCAGCTGTTTTTGGAACTGCTCTAGTATTTCTAGATATGTAGATGGCTGCTTCAACCTTTTGAAAATACTGGGTTCATTTATAATACTATTTATAAACTAGTTCTTTAGAAGAAATTTTGCAGCAATCATATTTAATTATAATATACCTTGAAATCTGAAGTACAGGCAAAGTATAAATTTTTAAAATTAAAACTAAAACTGAAAAGCAAATAGTTACCGTATATTGTGCATTTAGAACATAGCTGTCATGAATGAAGGCAAATGTACTTGTCCCAGGATAATGTTACAATATTGAGTATGGATTGGTCACCAGGTAAACGATAGCCAACTCTTTTTATAATATTTTTACTTTGGGAAGTAAGACATAATCAGCAGCTAAGTGGTTATGCAAAACATTCAATTGTTGGTATATTTGGTCAAAAACATCAGAACAGAAAATGATGTTGAAAGATTCAGGCTTTAATAGGCAAAGTCAGACTGTAAAGCATTTTGAGCTGGTATAGCTAGCTTATTATGTTACATTCAATGTAATATAACTAGAATTGCATACTTATGTCCTGTAATTTTCCAACATTTCAATTTAATAGAATTTCACAGAATTATAGAGTAGGAAGAGTAAATGAGGTCATCATATCCAACTTCCAGGTTAATGTTGGAATCCAACAAAAGTTTATTTAGTCAAAAAGAGCATAACCCACAAGTTCAGCAGGTAATTGATTTCACACTCAACATTTTTACCTTAAATAAACGTTTGTTCCTTAAAATTGTACTAAAGCACTATAAACATAAAAATAATTTTTAAAAATGCAGACTTGGAAATGACAATGACTTGGCAACTAAATAAAAAACTTACAGGTCTATCACAAGTTTGAGTCAACAATACATTTTTATGACATTTTAAATTCTGAACTGATTATTATAGGTTATTATAGACATATGTTTTAATCTCAGTTATTGCCACAATTTTGGTAGTGCACCCAAAGTTGATAATACATCAGAATTGTTGGAAAAACTGTAACTACCTTGCCATACAACAGTAGTGGGCATAATATAATACATAAAACTCTATAAGGAACTTATGTGCCTTGATGTTCAATGCAAATGCTTTAAACTGTTTATATCAAGTCTATTCCTCATAAAGAATCCATGAACTTTTTCATGGAAATATATACTATTAGACAAACAGACTGTTGGCCTCTTAGAAATGTTTTATGTGCTATATGAATGTTTATGTGCTTTATGAACTATTACATAATTCTATGCATTTAACATTTTCTGCTTACAATTGTGACATTTTATCAACACTACAATGAGAGCACCTACACAAATCTATGTATAAAATGTAATTTGCAAGGATTGAAAATGGGCCATTATACTAAGCTTACCACAAATGCTGCATAAAGAACACTCTACCTCCATAATACATTTTTCTTCAGAAAAAAATATTCTCATTTCCTTCTATCTGATTTCATAATACATGCTTCTACTAGAATAATCTACATAAGTAATTCTAGTTTAAAACAGATGATATTTTGGTACCTTACTCCAATGATGAATAATTTTCCAAGATTTGGTTACATAATTTTATTTGGCGATTACAACTGAGGATGTTTAAATTGTTGTTCATTTAGTCAAAATAATAAACCTACTTCTTTTTCAGCAATTTGATTGCATGCTATTAACATTAAAGTAGATCTCAATATGATTGTCTGAAGTTTCATTTTCAAGGAAACAATATGACAACATAAGCAAAGTGGTATAAATTAAACAAACTGCATATTAACAATCTTACAATTGAAGAACTGTATATTTAAAGTATATTTAATATTTTTATACTGAGAATAATCATAGCTAAAGGCTGAATAAGCATCATGAACCTGAAAAAACACATTGTTTTGTCTAATCCATCAATAATTACTGTGTTACATTTCTGTTACAAATATAATTTATGGACTCACCACTTTATCCATTAATTTCCAAGTTTTTTCCACAGTCCTGCGATCAGCAGCTGCCTGCTTGGGGGGGCCAACTGCATCCTGAATAGCATCAATGAATCCCAGAATACGCCCTTTGCGGGGGTTTCCTCCTCGGCCACCTGGGTTCCGGCCATTGACGGAATTGGCCATCTGGGATCTTAAATTTAGAAAAGAAAACCAAAAAATATATGTACTGTCGTGATATTGTTGGTGTCTCTTGCCCAGACATAAAATATATCAACACTGACTTCATACAGTCACTCTAAGGGAAAATATATGTAATATATTCTAGGAGTTTTAACTTTTGATAGTGAAAAAGAAGCAGAAAAACCTGGTACATCTTTATCCAGAAAGAAATTTGATCAAATCCATTAATACAGCATATTTTATGGAAACATAGTTTTAAATGTCAAGCACATTATATATATATTTTCTTCTAGCTCTTTTTACACCTTGAAAAATGTTCTCAGTCGACCCTCAGTTTTTATGCTCACTTTTCCACGTTAAAACTTACACTTTCTCACAAATCATTCTTTTCACATATGGTTCACAAGGGGCAAAATACATCTGTCGAGCAACAAAGGTATTAACAGCCATATTACCAACCTCCCTCCCCCACCCAGCATCTGGTAGCAGAGGGGAGGGAGGAGGGGAAACAAAATCGTACACACCATATACATAATGGGGCAGATTATACGTTTTTTAAAAAAATACGTACAAGTCGGCGACCAACACGCGATACTCGTCTGTGGGTACCGTTATAGTTTGTAAAAGTACCGAGAAAAGAAAATTCCAGAATGGAAAGGGAAAGTTTTTTGTTTTTGTTTTTTTGTTAAATCCACAGTATCCAAGATGAGTTTCAAACAACCATCAGCCTCCTTTGCCTTTTCCTGGCCAGCTTTGGGGAGGTCCCCGAGAAGTGCCGCCTGGTGAGCTTTTCGGCCGCTTCCCTGCGACCTCTTGTTTTCTCTTTTCCCTGCCTCCCCTCCGGGCACACCACAGCCCGCAGCGCAGTCCGTGTTATTAAATCCCGGCAGTTTTCCTGGTTCCGGCTTCTCGGCCAGCGCTCTCCGTCCCTCGGAGCTGCCCGAGCAACCAGCGGCGCCACCCGGCACGCCTTAAGCCTCCGCAGCAACGCCGGCCGAGCCAAGAGCGATGGGACGCCTCTCCCCCAAGTCTTCGCGGTTGCTGGGGTTCCAGAAGGAAACATGGGTAGTTACTTCGCCACCGCGGGCCCGTTGCAACGGCGGCGGCAGCAGCAAAAACAGCGGCGGCGGCGGCGGCAGCGCTGTTCTCGCCGACGCTCTTGCTTCTGGTTCGGCGGCGCGAGGGTAAGGGGCGTGTGGGGGCGGGCTGCGAGGGCGGAGCTAAGGGAAGGCAAGGACAGGCGGTGGAGGCGGCGGCGAGACCCGCTGCAAACCCAAACGGCGGGCGAGTTGCCTCGGATTGCCCTTCCCAATCCCGGGCTAAGAAACCCCGTCACGCCGCCTGCGCGCTGAAAACGGCTCGCGCCGGCCCTCCGCTCCCCACCCCCGTTCTAACGGTATTAGGGTTCCGTTCCCAGATGTCGCCCAATCAAACGTGAACGCGCGACGGGGCGGGGGGGGAGCAGGAGGGAGAACTGAAGTGAAACAGAGGCGCTGAGAAAAGGACTCGCACTCACAGTCCACAAACAAACGAGACTTTGCGAAGGGAGAGCACAGAGCTCCTTTTTCTTACCCCTCCCCCTTACTTAAAAGAAAATGCGGGGCGGTATTGGAAGCGTGTTGGTCCTGCAGCTCCTGATTGATAAAGCAAGGGACCAATGGGAGCGCCGGGAAGGACTTCCGGCTCTGCGCTCTCCTCCTACTCTGATTCATGAATTAGTTGGAAAGGTGAAGCTGTGGGTGACTTCGGGACTTCTGCAGAACATCTGTTAAAAGGGCCGGAAGTAACCCTTAAGGAAAAGAGACTGACGAGTTTTTTTATGAGAAGATGGGGGAGATGACTTGCACAAGTAAATAGCCATTGATTACGGCGATAGGAAAATGCTTATATAGTCATGAAGTGAAATGGTATTGGTAATCCTAATCTTGATGTATTTAAATCCTGTAAATGCCTCACTCCCCCGTCCGTGCGTGCATCAGCTTGTAAACCAATATTTGGAATAATGTGTCATATTGTCTACCGAATTGGTAATCCGATAACACTGGAGGCAAGGTATTTTTGAACTCCACCGCACTTAAATTGTGACTAGACCTAAAGAAGATGGCACTGCCTGAACGTTGAGAATCATGTCTAAACAATACAAAGTTTTTTTTCTCTCCCTCATATAGAATTCAGAATCGCACAAAGTATTTTAATCCGCAGCATGTAGTTTAAACTTCTATATTGCCATAAATAGCAAATTTATGCAAGAGCATCCACAGCAGTAAACACAAATGGCTGGTAGATAAGATTAATGGATTAGGTTCATCTAGTAGCAATAGCAGTTAGATTTATATATCACTTCACAGTGCTTTACAACCCTCTCTCAAGTGGTTTACAGAGTCAGCATAATGCCCCCAGCAATCTGGGTCCTCATTTTATCAACCTCAGAAGGATGGAAAGCTGAGTCAACTCAGAATTGAACTACTGAAGTGAGCTTTGAGTTAGCCCTGCAGTATTGCATTGTAATCATTGCACCATCACGGCTCTTGTAGGCAGTTGACACTTGTCCTATATGCACATAAATGTTCCTCAATATATGCTTCATGGCAGAGGTAGGTTACACATGTTTTTTTCCACCTGATCTAGAGTTCACACAACATCTTTATGTACTGCCCTTCAACCAAATGGATAAAAAGCAATTCATTCAAGAAGTTGTTTATTTTAATAAACATTTAATAAACAATAAAGGAATATTACACAATTAATGTACAAATTCCCCAACTGTGTACTACTACAGTTAGAAAAATGAGATGGGATTGTGCCCTGAGATAGGGGAAGTTAGGAAAACAGTAAGAGTTGGCTTGGAAAATTGATGTGGCTTTAAAATTCAAGTTCTGATAAAAATAATGGACAAAATAAAATCTGGGAGATTTGTCCTATTCTGGAATCTTGTCATACAATTCATCCACATCTGGAATTTTATACAAATTAAAAATAAATAGAATTCTTGATCATATCTGATGTTTAAACTTTAAGTCAGTACTTTCTACTTCTGTGAATAAATGTTTTTACAATTATAAATCTGGGCTTCTAGGATCTTATGGAGATGAAAGCAGCATATCTAGATTCAGTGTCTGACTTAAAGTGTCCAAGCAACGAGAACGTCGACATAATCTTCTGCTGCTAGATAGACAGTTATATAGACCATCTATATTTGCTATTCCTAACCTTTATCTCTGGTTACTTGTCTGGCTCGAACATTAAGATAACATTGAAAATGCCAAAGAACAGTATGCCACAGTCTCCTGAACCTTAACCTTAACAGGATTTCCCTTCCCCCTTTCCTTACTCTAATGAAATAAAGAGTAAAAGTTACTTTTGTAGCTTTTACCATTTACAGGTAGTTCTAAGGTCATTAAGCAAGGACCTCATATAATCATGTCTTCCAACTTTGCCAATTTCCCCATTGACTTTGCTTATGGAAACCCAGCAGAAATCACAATTACATGACTGCAGCTTGCAGCTAGAGCCATGATGGCGCAGTGATTAGAATGCAGTATTGCAGGGCTAACTCACAGTTCATTTCAGTTTGATTCTGAGTGGCTTAAGGTTGATTCAGCCTTCCAGCCTTCCAAGGTTGGTAAAAGGAGGACCCAGACTAGGGGCAATACGCTGACTCTTTAAACCACTCAGAGAGCACTGAAGCAATATATAAGTCTGCCGTTACTATTGTGAGCTGGGCACTAAGTGCTCAGAATGCAATCATGTAATCACATAGACCCTTCAACAGCTGGAACTCCTAGGACTAATTTTAAGTCCCCTTTGTTTAGAACCATTGTAAGTTTGAGTGATTACTGAAAGAATAATAATAAACCAAAGACTACCTGTATAAAATCTATAATAAATACTGAAGACAATAGGAATAACCCACTTCAGGAAGCATTATGGAATAAATAAAGGCAGTAGTTGTTTTTAGTATTAAAATATCTTGTACATAACTTCTAAAACTTGATAGATTTTACTGTAACTTTAAGTCGGCATAAAGACTTTCTATCCAATTTTCATGTACATCAATAGTGGGTTGCTACTGGTTGGCCTGGATCGGGAGAACCAGTGGTGGCGGAAGGAGGCTCCACCCAACCGCCCAGATGCTGTGCATGAGCAGAAGCGTCAGACAAACGAGTGTCGACTAGCAAACCGGTAGTGATGGGTTTTGAAACCAACTACTGATGTACATATATAATTTGTTCCTAAATTAATGCCCCTTATACTGTATAGGTATTCTTCCTTGCATTAAGGTAATGACTGATTAAGTTAGTTTATTCTTTCTCTTACATTTCATCAGTATTACAGGCAAACATTGTTTTCTCATACTGGGAACAGACCCCAAAGAACACTTAGTTGAACAACTGTTCAACTAAACTTTAAGGTGCATGGTTTAATGTTAATTTATATTATAAATAGAAACCAGTAATTTGGTGGGAAGGTGGGTATCGGAAGATCCGATTACCTGTTACTGCTTTCCGGGAGAAGACTGATAAGATTGGGGTGGGACTCTGGAGGTGCCCAAAAGTCAGGTGGAGATACCTGATCTATATTTGGATTTCACTGCTGTGTTTGATGAGGGAGAGTGTGATGAACCCTGTTAGACATATGACATAAGAAGGTTTCTGTGAAGAATTCTTACTCATAATAAAAGTGTTGTTTTCTTTATAACAATATCCTACAAATAAGAAAGTAAATACTGTAGCTTGTTAGACAAAAATTGTAAGAATAGGTTGCTTTACAGCCACTTATTGCTTGTTTCATCCTTACCATCTACTGCTAGTAAAGCTCCTTCAAGAAGGTTTTGAAACATAGGAGGAAAATTGTTGCTTTTTTGTTATTTCAGCTATACAGGTATTATCAGTGCAGTCTTGTTCATCTCTACTAAACCAAATTCAGCCATCTCAAGAAAAAAGTGGGAGAAGAAGCTAGGGAGAGAATTGATGCATCTGAAATTGAAGTGAATTCTCCAGTCTCAGAGAAAGCTATCCAGCTGACACCATTATCTTGAAATTACAGGCTACACATGTAATAAAATTTTGGGAGAATTCTTCCTAATATTATTATTGAAATTAAGATTCTTCTAACCAAAGTAAATGTATTTCAGAGTATTAATATGTGTAGTATTAGTTCATCACTAAGATGCTATGAGTTCTAGGAGAATGCCTGAGGCAGAAAGAAACAAGGCAAAAAGATCAAGCAGAGGAAGTACTGTACCAAAGCAAGACCCTGAATGGAAAGTATCACCAACAGATACCTGAGGTAGCTGACATTGGGAAAGCCTACCAGTGGCTAGAAAGAGCTAGACTAAAGATATCACTGAGACTCTGAGCATAACATCACAAAAACAGGTGCTAAGCACCAGATCCATCAAATCAGGGATCTACCACACTAGACGGGACCCAAGTGCAGAATATGCAGAGAGAATTCAGAGATAGTTCAACACATAATGTCAGGGTGTAATATTCAGTTAGAAACAGTTGAACAGCATAACCAAGTATCTGGCATTGTGTATAAGAGGATCTGTACAATGTATGGACTAAACTCTGCCAAGTCCAGATTCCACATGGAAAATAACAGAGCTAGGATCCTTTGGGACTTCTGATCCAGACAAGCAGGCAGGTACTGGCAGCTTAGCATTGAAGACCTTGGGGAAACTGTTAAGAACTCTCATAATCAGGTCTCTGAACAAATATAAGAGGAGCATTTTAGAGCTTTATACATAGAACTTAGTGAGGCAAATAACACTGAGGCCCCAGATTTTGCCACATTAAGCACCTGCTGGCTGGCTGGGCTACCCAAAACTGAATGTGGCATAGAGACTATTATATTGGTTAAAGGTCAGATTTTATCCTATAGAGTTGCTACTGCTAGTCTTGGCTGACAATTATCTCTCATTTTGGACAAAAGCAGTAGAGCAGAAAATTAACACTATCTGGTGTGCCTGTACTGTATATTCTTTTTTTTTTCAAACAAAGTTTTATTGTGAAAATTTTGAATACAGAAAAAAAAAATTGTAAAAAAATTGTATATTTA